>CABHPP010107142.1:0-21252 GCA_902168425.1 Peromyscus attwateri
AAAAAATTATGTTAATTTTTAATGTTGAGTAGAAATCATTGAGCATCTCTACATCCCATTAAGTTAAAATGCTAAGAATGAACACCTTGCTTTTAGTGATTGACAGTTCTGCATAGGTTAAGTCAAAGTGAAAAATTTGTTTCTCTTGTTTTAGGCATTTATTAATGTGTAGGCATGTATTTTCTTTCTTATTGACTTTTGCAAGTCAGATATACAGTGCCAACTAACACCAATGAATTCCTTACTCTCATAGAGATTGCATTCTAGTTAGAAGTAGAGCCAGGTCTGGCATGGAAAATAAAGATATAAGCAAAGAGTGGATGATTATGGAAATTTGTAATAGTGGAAAATATTCCAGAGAAAGTAAAACTGTGACCATGTTTGATACGTTTGAAATGTAGGGAATTTTGAACCAAATGGATAGAGAAATGAGCTCTAGGAAGCTTATTAATGTATTTGGCTCCCATATTAATCCCATTAAGGATTTCCGATTATCTTTATTATAACTGATGTTTATATGAAAAGTGAATAGTAATGATGGGGTAAGATTTAATGCTTATTAATATTGCCCTTGTACTCACTGCTTAAACATATAGGAAAACTAAAATTCTGAGGCTGTAGAAAGGGCTCAACAGTTAAGTTCACTTGCTGCCTATATATGAATACTTGAGTTCAAACCCCAGGACCCAACTAACAAGATGGGCTTGCTCCCACAGATACTTCAAGCCAACATGAAGTAAAGATGGTGACAGGGTTTTTGCTGGGGCTTACTTCCTGCCAGCCAACTGGTAAACATGAGCTTCAGGTTCAGCAGGAAGCCCTGTTTGAAATAAATAGGGTGGAGATATGTCTTAGTTTCATAATAGCCCTCTCTCTGGTATCATTTCTATCTTAGTTGTGCCTCTTTTGCTGTGAGAAAACACCATGACCAAAGCAACTTGTAAAATGAAGTATGCAGTTGGGCTTGTGGTTTCAGAGAGTTAGAGTCCATTATGGCAGAGCAAAGGCATGGCAGCAGGAAAAACTGCGAGCTCACATCTGGATCCCCTAATAGGATGTAGAGTGTGAGAGAGAAGCACACTGAGAATGGCATGAATCTTTGGAAACATCAAAGTCTGTCCTCAATTACACACCTTTTCCAACAAGATCACATCTTCCAATTCTTCCCAAATAGTTTTATCAACTGGAAAATAAATATTCAAACATAGGAGTCTATGGAGACCATTAACATGCAAACTACCACTAGATAGTTGAGGATGTATACCAGACATTCTCTGGCCTCTGTGTGGTCTATGTGCATCTACACACACAGGTGCATACACCACACTGACACACATATATATGCACAAACACACACACACACACACACACACACACACACACACACACATACTTCAGTAATTTACTTATATGCCAAACTAAAACATCCTGATGAGAGAAAAGCAATTCATAATGTGCTGTAGCTGTGTTACTAAGAATAAAAAGCTTGGTAAATTTAATGCTACTTAGTAAACTGAATTTAGCATATACAGGACACATTTAATGGAAATGGATTCCATTTGCTTTCATTTATCTGTAAATATTTCAATTTCTCAGATTTGCATGGTCTTTTTTGTGGATATAAGATCTTAGGGTAATGTGATTAATTTTCAGTCATTTAAAAATATATACATTCTCTGTTCTATGACTTTCAATGTTTCTGATAAGAAATGCTATTATAATCTCTCTGAAGAGCTCATGTATGTGACATGTAGTTTCTCTCCTGCTGTTTTCAAGATTTTTCCCATTTCGTCTTTCTAAACATTGAATGCTATGTATCAGCACAGTCTAAGTTTATCCTACTTGGCATTCTTTGAGATTTTTCAAGTGCTTACATCCATGTCTCTAATCAAATTTCAGAAAATTTTTAGCATTATTTCTTCAAATATTCTCTCTATATCTTTTCTGTTCATGTTCTTCGGCTTCAGGAATGTGTATGTTGTTCCACTGGGTGGTATTTCACAGGTCTCTAGGCTCTATTCATTTTTTTCCCCTTAATCTTGTTGCCTTCTCTGCTCCTCACTTGGTAATTTTAATCATGTTGTCTTCAATTTTGCCAGTCTTTTCTTCTGCTGGCTTAGGTACATTGTGGAATCACTGTAGTGATTTTTGATTGTTCTTATTTTTTTCATCTTTAGGTGTGTGTGTGTGTGTGTTTTATATCACCTTTTATAATCTACTTTTCTCCTGAATTGTTTTCTTCACTTTTATTACTACTTATGTTGGTTTTTGTGCATTGAAAAAGACAGTGGTTGCAAGTCTTTGTCCAATACATAAATCTGGTGTCAAATATTTTAAGGTAGTTTCTATTTGTTTATTTATTGATTTATACATTGCTTTAACAGGAATTATGCTTTTGTTTGTTTATTTTACTTCATGCCTCATGTTATTGAACACTGGACCTCTGAATCAAGTAACATAGTAAATGGGAATAGATTTTCTACTTTCCAAGGTTGGCTATTTTGTTTTGTTTTTGATTATTATAAGCAGTGTCTGTGTTAGGGTATGAAGTTCAGTGTCTCTTCAGGTGTTTATTGAGATACTGATAGGATTGCACAGTTATTTTTAAACAGTGTTACCCATGCAAGTACTTTTGAATGATTTTGTCAGTAGTTCCTATATCCAAAGAGGAAAACCAGGCAATTGACTTGATACAAAGGAAGACGATCCCTGTTTCCCTGGATTTTTTTAAGATGGAGGGAGATACATTTGTTACAAAGGGAAGGTACAATAGCAACTTTACTTCTTTGTGTCGATATTTCCATGATCAGAAGCAGCAAACAGAGAGCAAGACACAGACCTAGGTATGTGGAGGACAGGGTATTTTAATTGTACTGCTGCCCTTCCCTTCTGTAATTTCTTCACTGAATTCATGCCTGAAACACATAAACACTTGTCTGGCCTAGAGCTGTGGATAGAGAACCGGCAGTAGCTGCTGAAAAATCAGGAGCTGAAATCTAGTAAATTTAGTAGTGATTTACTGTCCAAAAATTCTCTTGAAATTGCTGACTTTCTAAATACTTAAATCAGTCAGTCTCCAAGTATGGGTGTTGCCTGGGTTTTGAGATGCATTCCTTAGATTCTAACAATGCCAGCTCCTCAGAATCTCCCTTTTGGCATCTAATTCTTCCTTTCGTTGCCATTCAGAATTACTATGGAGAGCTGTGCATACACTAACAATTTTCCTATGATCTGCCTCAATTTCCTGAAACAGAAGATCTGGGTTTTGACAGGAACAATGTAGTTTTCTGTGGTGATACATTGTGCTTATAAGGTGTGAGGAACTCACTCTCTTGGGCTGAGGATTTCCTAGCAGTGAGAACTTATGGCTGGCTTATTCTATTCCTCTGATCTCTCAGCTTTCATCCTAATATCTGGCTCCAGTTTTTTTTTTTTTTAATTAATAAGATTGTTTAGCAATTTGTGTTACAGTTTTCCTGTTTCTCTTTTGAGAAGAGGTGATTTTGAATCATTTCATGATTTCCAAGGAAAACGAAATGGTTTAAAATATACTTTCAAAACTGAAAACGTGCTAATGTCTACCTATTCATAGAACAAATTCTGTTGTTAGCTATGATAATACTCTGTCATGTGCTTTTTCTCATGCAATGTGAGAAGCCTTGGCTTTAAAAATCTAGACACTGAGAGTTCTGATCTCTGTTCCCTTACTTCTGAATTTGATGACTTGGTATAATCTATAAACTTATCAGTATCTCAAGACTTCGTTTGGTACAATAGAAATAATAGCTAACTTCATGGCATATTATATGTTCTTTTTGTTGCAAGATTAGATTCTATCCAATAAAGTATATGTGTATGTAGCCCTTAGCTGAGTTTCCACTCTTACTGGATCATTTATCTCCGAAGACTGCAGTAAGGTTTATGCTAAAACAGTTTCCTGGAGTAATGTGACAAGGAGGTGTGATAATCACACCAGGGGCCATCAAAGCCTTTATTCGCTTGCAGCATTTGCTGTTTTGAATATGTTAATAATATTGGTAAGATTTAAATATGAATTCAAATGCAAATTTAACTGATACCATCTCTTAGATGACAAGGTCCTTAACTTAGTCTAATTCCTAAAGAATTTAGCTTTTCTGATCTTTGTGCTTTTCTTTTAATCAATAGAAACTATGTTTTAGTCCACTGTAATGAATATAGTTCATAATAGTGTGCTACTTGCTGATTCCTCTCACAGAAGAGTTCACTGTGCCTTATCAATAATGCTGTAATTTTAGCATTTGTTTCTTCCATAATGTATACTTGTATATTTACCACCATAGCAACTTTGAGAAGAAATTGCACCAGAAGGGCTTCAGCCTCCTGGGTTATATTGATCTTGTTACAAAAGAGCAGTTTATATGCATTTTGTTTTTCTTGGATCTTGTCATAGTTATCTTTAATCATCTACCTGACACATGTTGGAAAGTGGGTCCTCAATTGAAGAACTGACATAATCACATTGGTCTCTGGACTTGTCTGTCAAGTACATTTTGAGTTGATACTTTATGTTGGAGGGCCCAGCCTTACCGTGGGTAGTGCCATCCCCAGGCAGGTGGACGTACACTGTATAAGAAAGGCAGTAAGCAACCTTACTTCTTGGTATCTGCTTCAGTTTTTGCCTGTAGGTTCTCACCTTGAGATCCTGCACTGGTGTGCCTCAATGAAGGATGGTAACATGTAAACCAGATAAACTTGATCCTACCTACAAGTTTGTTTTACTCAAAATTTCATTATACCCGCAGAGATGCAAACTAATATAGCATCCCCAGCATCTGAAGATGCAGTCCTCCTAGGAAGAAAAGAATGTCCTATCCAGTCACTAAATCTTCTGACCTAAGACGTTCCAGATCCAAGTTTGTGAGCCAGTACAATTCTGTACATTATAAATTACTCAGTATCAGGTATTTTGTTATACTGGCCTAAAACAAACTAAGGTAAATATTTTTCATGAGAGTAGAGACAAAAAGCGAATTTCCTAAATTGCTAAATTCTGACTCTCACATGGAGGTGGCGGGGGAGGGGGTAACTGTCATCTAGAAAATAGAAACAACAGGGTAGAAATGAAAGTGATAAGGGGGTTATGTATGCAACCCTGTTAATACACTATAGGCAACACTGGGTGATAACAGACATCAGCACTGTTGACACCTTCATTACAGCATCTATCACCCCAGTCATTGTTATCATCCTCCTCATCACATCTCATCTCAGTCCGACTTAAAGCCACACATCTCTGATACAGTCTCAGCTGTGTAAACAGGAAATGTTTCATCTGATGAGAACCATCTGTGTCATTAACCCACGTGTGACACCGTGAGGGAAGCAGCTTGAGGGGAGTTGAATGGATGTCAAGCAGCAAGTGAAGCTGACACTTCATCAACTTGGCCTCACTTCTTACTTCTGCTTAGACCGACTTTCATGGAAACATACGATACTAGCTGACCATAGAGGAAAGTGTCAGTCCCAGAATGTTCTTGTTGTTGAAAAATACTCTGTATTGCACAGTGTTTTTCTTCCATTTTTTTTTCTTTCTGAGAGAATGTTCACTTACGTTTCCCTAGCTGTTCCTGAAATTACTCAAAGCTTTTTGGTGTGTTATGTGTTTGTTTATAATAGCAGCTTGAACAATTAAATTAGAAGAAATTTTGATCTGAACCAAGCAATGTTCCCCACCACACAGTGAGGTATGTGTGTGTGTCTGTGTATATATATGTATGTGTGTTTTTATATATGTGTATGTACGTATGTGTGTATGTATACACATGTGTATATATTTATAAATGTGTGTGTATGCATTGTAGGTATGTATTTGTACATATGTGTGTCTCTGTGTATATGTGTTTGTATGTGTGTGTTTGTATAGTTGTGTATGTATCACAGCATCCAGGTGTATCTCCCTGGAAATACAGATGGTAGCAATCAAGGAACACCTGTGTTAAGAGGGTGTTCTCAGAGAAGTAGAAATGGCGCCTATATACTGTAGAACTGAATTGAAGGATTTTATCAGATTGAATTAGCATAACTCAAAATGTAAAGATTAACTTGAACTACTGGTTCCACTCAAATGTCAAACCTGTGAGCAAAGTGAATATGATTGCTTCTGCCAGGTTTGTATTGAGTTGATATTGCACAGAAATAAAACATTAGGGCAAAACAGAAACAGCTGGTAAGTGTTTGTCTTAGTCAGTGTTCTATTGCTGCGAAGAAGCACCATGACCTTGGCAAGTCCTACAAAGGAAAGCATTTATTTCAGGCTTGCTTAAAGTTTCACTGGTTCAGTACATTGTCACTATTTTGGGGTGCATTGGCATGCAGGCAGAATAGTGCTGGAGAAGTTGAGAAGTCTACATCTGGATCCACAGGCGGCAGGAAGGAGAAAGAGAGCCACTAGGCCTGGTTTGGCTTTCTAAAGGTTCAAAGCCCATCCCCAATGACATACTTCCTTCAACAAGGGCACACTTACTCCAACAAGGCTACACCTTCTAATCTCTGTCAAATAGTGTCACTCCCCAATGGCCAAGTATTCAAACATATGAGCCTGTGGGGGCTATTACTATTCAAACCACAACAAAGAGTGTTGTTATGCATTCTATTTCTTTCAGCTATATTTCTTCTTATTATAGTAAGACCTATGTTATTTATATAATTAAATGAGTAAGACATTTAAAGGCAAATTATTTCCATATACAATTTTTTTTGTTATTATGGCCACTATAAAATGTTATAATTAGGTCACTTGGCTAAGATATGACCAGCCTGGTGGCTCAGGGATGATATAGTTTTAGCAGCAAGGAGGGGTTAAAACAGCAATAGTAATAGTGATCATGATAAGCAATATCATGTTTGAAAAAACAAAATAGATCTGCTACTGTGTTCCCTGAGATAATATATGCCATGTCACTGTGGTTCTCTTACAAGCACAAAAATGCAGGCTATGGTTATATTTAATTCATCCCAATGATTACTGGCTATCTCTACTTTCACTAGAAATTGTCAAAAATTCCTCATCTTAGGATTTAACAGACAAAACACATTTATTTATTTATTGTCTATTTTCTCTACCTTCCAAGTTTGTAAAAACATAATGATAGATAATATTATACTCACACCTATTATAACAGAAGCCTATACACCACCAACACAGATGAACTTAGCAGTGAAGGTTAAAGAGGAAGCTATATTAGTGAGATATGGAGTTTATACTCTCATAAGTTTGAGTGTATTAGAAAAGGCAACCATACATTAGGGATGGGTAACATATTACTGGTGTGATCAATATAAATGTGGCAATTTACAGAGTGAATAATTTAATTAATAAATGATGTTAACTTTCCTTTAAATACTTAAATAGTGGAGAAAATACTGAAATCAATGATGGGAAGCAGGTGGACCATTTATTTCTCAATTACAGCTGACATGCTAGTTACAAAATTTTCATGTCATGTTTTTATGACCTATTTTGCAGCTGTGCTCATTGTTGTAATAAATAAATGCATAATATTCTCTTATAAGAACAGTAATAAAAAATTCTGTTATAAAAACCACCCATATACTCATACAATGCAAAGAACCTAAAAGGAACACAAGGGAGAATCTTAACCCAACAAAAGAATCAGTCCTGTGATTGCCTAAACCAAAGACTAAAAATTTAATCCTGAGAAATTAGCGACACTTGGGTTTTTTTCAAAGTGGTTATTCATTCTTGAGATGATTAATAACTCACACAATCTTTCCAATAATACAGACACATTTAAAATTCTGTACGAATGTTTCCCAGCAGCAAATGAGAGCTACTGTACTAGATGCAGATGGATGACCAAGTTATTATCTTACTTTCAATGAAGTTTGCATTTCCTAATGGGTGGATGGGGGAAATAAACACAGCATCATATTTTGTGCCTGTATTCATACTTTAAATGTAATAGTGGGTTTAGTTTACGAAAACATGGGGGTTGTTCTATTGGTTTCAGATGAGTTAGTCCGACTACTTAAGAACCTGCCTTTCTTAGTCCTGTGCTAAGGGCTCATGCCACCCATCAGTGTCCCTATGTGACAAATGCTTTCACAGATAGAAGAGTATAAAGTGCTGTGGACATTTTTATATCCATTTATTTTCCTTGGGTGTTATAGTCTTGATTAATTTTCCACGTGAATATTCTTTGATTTATGCTTTTATCTTTAAAATGCTCTGATCAATCTTAATTTTATACACTGAAAGACTTCAATATGGAGGCAGACACATATAGACAAAGCAAACATTGGAAACAAAGAATTGAACAACATGATCCAAAATACCCTGGGAAGGCTTTGAGTATCTTTGTGTGTTTATAATATGTAAATACAATTTTCTGTGAAACAGTGTTTTGTGAGACATGAAGAATACAGAATGTACCACACACTGAGAAATGATGAGCACAGGAGAAAAGGAACTCTAGTCTTATATAAGTTACTTCATTTACAAAAGGAGAAAGCAATTAGTTTTACTCCATGAGAAGGAAGACAGAAAGCTTCACAATGAGGTATTTTGCAGGCCTAAAGAGTTCATTTCCAGTGTTTCATTACTGCCTGAACACTAGTCAGCAACAGAATAAAACTGACTTTCCCCATTAGATCTGTGAAGAAAGAAGTTATACTACTCATGAGAGAGATCAGTCTGTAGTTCTCTTTCTTTGTTGCATCTTTGTTTGGTTTAGGAATCAGGGTAATTGTAGCCTCATAGAAGGAGTTTGGTAATGTTCCTTCTGCTTCTATTGTGTGGAACAATTTAAAGATTATTGGTATTAACTCTTCTTTGAAGATCTGGTAGAATTCTGCACTGAAACCATCTGGTCCTGGGCTTTTTTTGGTCGGGACACTTTTAATGGCTGATTCTATTTCCTTAGGGGTTATTGGACTATTTAAATAGTTTATCTGCTCTTGATTTAACTTAGGTATGTAGTACCTATTCAGAAAATTATCCATGTCTTTTAGATTTTCCAGTTTTGTGGAGTAGAGGTTTTTGAAGTATGACCTGATGATTCTCTGGATTTCCTCAATGTCTGTTGTTATGTCCCCCTTTTCATTTCTGATTTTGTTAATTTGGATTCTCTCTCTCTGTTTTTTTGGTTAGTTTGGATAAAGGCTTGTCTCTCTTGTTGATTTTCTCAAAGAACCAACTCTTTGTTTCATTATTTTTTTGTATTGTTCTCTTTGTTTCTATTTTATTGATTTCAGCTCTCAATTTGATAATTTCCTGGTGTCTATTGTTCCTGGGAGACTTTGCTTCTTCTTGTTCTAGAGCTTTCAGGTGTGTTGTTAAGTCACTCATGTGAGATTTCTCCAACTTCTTTATGTGGGCATTTAGTGCTATGAATTTCCCTCTTAGCACTGCTTTCATAGTGTCCCATAAGTTTGGGTATGTGGTGTATTCATTTTCATTGATCTCTAGGAAGTCTTTCATTTCTTTCTTTATTTCTTCCTTAACCCATTGGTGATTCAGTTGAGCATTATTCAGTTTCAGTTGAGCATTATTCAGTTTCCATGAGACTTTCTATAAATCTGTTGTTGTTGAAATCTAACTTTAAACCATGGTGGTCTGATAGAACGCAGGAGGTTATTCCAATTGTTTTGTATCTGTTGAGATTTGCTTTGTGGCCAAGTATGTGGTCGATTTTAGAGAAGGTTCCATGGGGTGCTGAGAAGAAGGTATATTCTTTTTTGTTAGGATGGAATGTTCTGTATATATCAATTAAATCCATTTGAGTCATAACATCATTGACGCAAAAATACTCAATAAAATACTGCCAAACAGACTCCAAGAACACATCAAAACAGTTATCTACCATGATCAAGTAGGCTTCATCCCAGGGATGCAAGGGTGGTTCAACATATGAATGGTCCATCAATGTAATACACCATATAAACACACTCAAAGAAAAAAACCACATAATCATCTCACTAGATGCAGAAAAGACATTTGACAAAATCCAACACCTCTTCATAATAAAGGTCTTGGAGCGATCAGGAATACAGGGAACATACCTAAAAATAATAAAGGCAATTTTCAGCAAGCCAACAGCCAACATCAAATTAAATGGAGAGAAACTCAAAGCAATTCCACTAAAATCAGGAACAAGGCAAGGCTGTCTGCTCTCCTCATACTTATTCAATATAGTACTTGAAGTTCTAGCCAGAGCAATAAGACAACATAAGGAGATTAAGGGGATATGAATTGGAAAGGAAGAAATCAAGCTTTCCCTATTTGCAGATGACATGATAGTATACATGAGTGATCCCAAAAATTCAACCAAGGAACTGATACAGCTTATAAACACCTTCAGCAACATAGTGGGATACAAGATCAACTCAAAAAAAATCAGTAGCCTCCTATATACAATTGACAAACAGGCTGAGAAGGAAATCAGAGATATATCACCCTTTACAATAGCCACAAATGATATAAAATACCTTGGGATAACTCTAACTAAGCAAGTGAAGGACCTATATGACAAGAACTTTAAGTCCCTGAATAAAGAAACTGAAGAAGATGTCAGAAAATGGAAAGATCTCCCATACTCATGGATAATATAGTAAAAATGGCAATCTTGCCAAAACAATCTACAAATTCAATGCAATCCCCATCAAAATACCAACACAATTCTTCACAGACCTGGAGAGAATAATACTCAACTTCATATGGAAAAACAAAAAAAAACCATGATATCCAAAAGAATCCTGTACAATAAAACAACCTCTGGAGGCATCACAATCCCTGACTTCAACCTCTACTATAGAACTACAGTAATAAAAACAGCTTGGTACTGGCATAAAAACCGACTTGTGGACCAATGGAATCAAATTGAAGACCCTGACATTAATCCACACACCTATGAACATATAATTTTTGACAAAGAAGCCAAAAGTATACAATGGAAAAAAGAAAGCATCTTCAACAAATGGTGCTGGCATAACTGGATGTCAATGTGTAGAAGGCTGAAAATAGATCCATGTCTGTCACCGTGCACAAAACTTAAATCCAAGTGGATCAAAGACCTCCACATAAATCCAGTTACTCTGAACCTGATAGAAGAGAAAGTAGGAAGTAGTCTTGAATGCATTAGCATAGGAGATCACTTCCTAAATATAATGCCAGTAGCACAGACACTGAGAGAAACAATCAATCCATGGTACTTCTTGAAACTGAGAAGCTTTTGTAGAGCAAAGGACACAGTCAACAAGACAAAGCGACAGCCTACAGAATGGGAAAAGGTCTTCACCAACCCCACATCTGACAGAGGACTGATATCCAGAATATATAAAGAACTCAAGAAATTAGACATCAAAATGCCCAACAGTCCAATTGAAAAATGAGCTATAGAACTAAACAGAGAATTCTCAACAGAGGAAGCTCAAATGGCTGAAAGACATTTAAGGAATTGCTCAACATCCCTAATCATCAGGGAAATGCAAATCAAAACGATTCTGTGATACCACTTTACACCTGTCAGAATGGCTAAGATCAAAAACACTGAAGACAGCTTATGCTGGAGAGGATGTGGAGCAAGGGGAACTCTCCTCCACTGCTGGTGGGAATGCAAGCTTGTACAGCCACTTTGGAAGTCAATATGGCACTTTCTTAGAAAATTGGGAATCAATCTCCCCCAAGATCCAGCTATACCACTCTTGGGCATATACCCAAGGAATGCTCAATCATACCACAAGGGCACTTGCTCAGCTATGTTCATATCAGCATTATTTGTAATAGCCAGAACCTGGAAACAACCTAGATGCCCTTCAACCGAAGAATGGATAAATAAAATGTGGTACATATACACAATGGAGTACTACTCAGCCGAGAAAAACAATGACATCATGAGGTTTGCAGGCAAATGGATGGATCTAGAAAAAATCATCCTGAGTGAGGTAACCCAGACTCAGAAAGACAATCATGGTATGTACTCATTCATAGGAGGATACTAGATGTAAAACAAAGATGACTAGACTGCTATTCACAACTCCAGGGAGGCTACCTAGAAAATAGAACCCTAAGAAAGACACAGGGATCACCCAATGACAGAGAAATGGATGAGATCTACATGAACAACCTGGACATGAGGGAGGTTAATGAAGGGCAAGGGTCGAGGGAAAGAGAGCTTAGGGGTGTGGGAGATCCCAGCTGGATTAAGAACAGAGAGGGAGAACAAGGAATAAGAGACCATGATAAATGAAGACCCCATGGGAATAGGAAGAAGCAAAGTGCTACAGAGGTCCCCAGAAATCCACAAAGATACCTCAACAATAGACTACTGGCAATGGTTGAGAGAAAGCCTGAACTGACCCACTCTGGTGATAGGATGGCCAAACACCCTAACTGTCCTGGTAGAACTCTCATCCAATGACTGAGGGAAGCAGATGCAAAGATCCAAGGCCAGGCTGGTGGAGCTCCGGGAGTTCAGTTGGCAAGAAAAAGAAGGGATTGTATGAATGAGAATTGTTGAGATCAAGATTAGAAAAAGCACAAGGACAAATAGCCAAACTAATGGAAACACATGAACTATGAACCAATAGCTGAGGAGCCCTCAACTGGATCAGGCCTTCTGGATAAGTGAGACAGTTGATTAGCTTGAACTGTTTGGGAGGCTCCCAGGTAGTCAGAAAGGGACCTGTCCTTAGTGCATGAGCTGGCTGTTTGGAACCTGGGGCTTATGCAGGGACACTTGGCTCAGCCTGGGAGCAGGGGACTGGACCTGCCTGGACTGAATCTACCAGGTTGAGCTGAATCCCCAGGGGAGTCTTTGCCCTGGAGGAGATGGGAATGGGGGGTGGGCTGGAGGAAGGGGGGGGGGGGGTGCAAGGGGAGAGGACAGGGGAATCCATGGCTGATATGTAAAATTAAATTAAATTATAAATAAAAAATAAAAAAAGAATTTAGACTACTAAATGGTATCTTAAAGTTAAAAGAGTAAACTGTCTCTAATTATTTGTATTTAATGTCTTTGTTTGAAAATTATAGTTTGTTAAATTTCATTTTTATTGGATTGAGTCAAGAACATATCCTTGATTTTATGAAAAAATTACCAATTTATTTCCAAATCGGGTTTCATTTTCTGATTTTTCTTCTTCAGTATTCCTGTCTTCAGTGTACATATTCCTTGTACTCTGATTTCTTGGTGAATGAATGAGCACAATGCCTCTGCTGAAGAGACTACTGTGAACCACAGCAAAACCAGCTGAGTTCAGGATATGCATGCTGTGTGCACTTATTGGATTCTCTATTTGGAGATTAGAATATCACATTAATAGAATGCACACAAAGTTGTCTTTGAGGCCATACATATGAACAGTGAACTGGAAGAACTAAGGGAAGTAGTGAGAATTTTCACTAGGGAAGGAATGTTTTGGGAATCTTTAATATATGTAAAAATCATTTACATGTTTCCTCAACTCTATTGCATGGCCTTTGGTTCTATTGCTATTCCATCTGTATTTCATTTGTATTGTACATTTGGTGGTGAAATAGTCTTTTAGCATTTCTAGTTTTAGGATGGCAATTTGGCTTTAATGTGCATGTAAATATGTGGCTAATTATTCAGCAAGACCAAAATTATCCAGCATGATTTAGGGGTACTCTTTATAGAAAACAGGAGACCTGAATTATTTGCATGCACCCTTAACAATAGATACAATCAAAAATAAATAAACTGTTAGTAGCGGGGGAGGCTTTTTGTTGATAGAAACAACAGAGGACTAGTGAGCTTTTCCCATGCTGACCTTTCTGTATACATCAATTCTTGTGATTATGTAGCTCTCATCTTACTCAATCTTTGATCATATTTAAAATTGCATAATAGCACATGCCAGGTACTATATTATGAAGGGAGAATGCTGCCATTTTGCCCTTGCAGATGCTTTTTTTTTTTTGCTTCCTACTCTTGCATACATATGTAAGCAGCAGATATTTTGAAGCTGCCTTTTGGTTACATTGCAGTTTCACAGTTTCAGTAGGTGAAGCTTTACAAATACATATTTAGTTCTTATTTCTTACATTGAGCCACACTTATTCTTATTACAAATCCTGTATTTTGATACTTCCAACTCATATCTATTATTCTTGCCTTAGTTTTAGAGATCAAACTAAAGAGTCCACTCACCAGGCACATTTTATAGCATCCCATGTCATTCTCATGTTGTGACTTTTATTACATTTTTTTCTAGATTCAAATGGATCCTAAACCTCAGTTAAATTAAAAAAAAATCCTATTTAAAATTTTTTTTATTCATTTTACATAACAACAACAGATCCCCCTCTCATCCTTCCTCCTGTTCCCCCCTCCTCCCCTCCTCCAACAGGGTAAGTTCTCCCATGGGAGGACAGCTAAGCCTGGTACATTCAGTTAAGGCAGGACCAAGCCCCTTCCCGCTTTATCAGGGGTGAGCAAGGTGTCCTACCATAGGTAATGGGATACAGAAAGCAGCTCGTGATCAACTATGTTCATAGCAGCATTATTTGTAATAGTCAGAACCTGGAAGCAACCTAGATAACCCTCAAGTGAAGAATAGATAAAGAAAATGTGGTACATACACACAATAGAGTTTTACTCAGCAGTAAAAAGCAAAGACATCATGAAATTTGCAGGCAAATGGATGGAACAAGAAAATATCATCCTGAGTGAGGTAACTCAGACCCAGAAAGACAAACATGGTATGTACTTACTCATAAGTGGATACTAGATGAAAAGCAAATGATAATCTGTAGTGGGTAGCAATTAGACTATAACCCACAGTTCCAGAGAAGCTAAAAAATACTCTTAAGAATTGTATAAAATCAAAACTCCATCTCTAAAACCTGCTATAAAGTGTTTTAAATTTTCATAGTCATAACTTAATGAATCTTAGAAAACATCCTATACTTTTCTCCAATGGCTGATGGAGGCAGATGCTGAGATCCACAGCCAAAAACCAGGCAGAGCTCCAGAAGTCCAGTAAGAGAAAGAGAGGAGGGATTCTATGAGAAAGTGCATCAGGATTATGATGTAGAAACATGCAGAGATGACCAAACCAAACCAAACTAGTAGGAACTCATGAAAGTTGGATCAATGGCTGTGGAGCCTGTATGGGACTGGACTAGGGCCTCCGCTTGGCAAGACAATTGTGTAGCTTGATCTACTTGGGGAGTCCCCTGACAGTAGAATCAGAGTCCATCCCTGGTGCATGAGGGGGCTTTTTGGAACCCACTGTCTATGAGGGGATACCTCATACAGCCTTGAGGCAGGGGGAAAGGCTTGGACTTGCCTTTACTGGATGTGTCTCCCTATGGGAGGTCTTGCCTTCTTGTGGGGGGAAGTGAGGGGTGGATAGGTGGGAGGCTGAGGAGGCTGGAGGAGGGAAGAGGGGGATCTTTGATTGGCATGTAAAATGAATGAAAAAAAATTCTTAATAAAAAAAAGAAAACATAGTATATGGTAGATTTCCATAGCTTCCATTTTAAAGATGAAAGCAGAAACCCAAAATACTACAGCCAGCAATAATTCAGAAATTCCAATCTAAATCTTCATCATTTCTACATCATTACTGTCCTGTGTTTTACACTTTTGTCTTTATTGTTAAGCCTGGAACAAAGATTAGCTTACACAGATATTCAGTAATGGAATGAACTCTTCAGAAGATGAATATAGGCGCATTAAATGGTTAATTAGTAAATGTTGCTTGCAAAGAATACAAAGATGAAACAAATATACAGGTTTTCTTTCCCATCAGAGTGTTCGCAGTCTGATAATGTCATGTAAATAGACAAATGTCGATGTTAACTTATAAGCGTACTTAATGAGCACATAGGGTGATGGGAGGATTATAGATAAGTTAGGGATTATCTCACTCACTTCAGGAGTATTAGTTACAGGTTTACTATGGACTTTACAAGTTGCTGGGATTTGAAGGATTAGTAGGGGCTTACAGGGTGAAAAGAGACAGCTGATCATTTGTAGCAGGGAAAGCAGTATGCACAAAGAGGGTTTTACCCATGTGCTATAACAGCAATGACCATGCTATTATGATGTCTTATGTTTTGTGATCTGAGGAGAAATAATTTATTAGGAGAGACTAGGTAAACAAGAAAGGAATGATGATTCAAATCTAGTTATTCATTCTCTGTTTAGTATTTAGTCATAATTTTCATCAAGGTAGATATGATACTTATTAACAAAGCTTGTTATAGTAAAATCTAGTGATGACTATTATAATTCAGGACCTTGTGGTAATGGCTTTACAAATTTAAATTTCTATTAATGTCCACAAACTATGACACTTATTATGTGGGAATGCCCTCTAGCAATGGTCTAGCCCAGTGCCAGCCATGATGCAAATAGCTCAACCCCCTCATGCAAAAAGCAATACACAGTCTTCTCTTGAGCAGCAATCTGACCCAGGTCCTGAGGTTTCTGCCTTTCTTCTTCCATTTTCCTTGCTTCCATTTAATAAGAAGAAATCGTAGATGTAGCTAGAAGTTTCTCTTGTCCCACCGTGCCCTGTGGTCCCTCAGCTGCTTATAAAATAATCACTCAGAGGCTTAATATTAATTACAAACAGCACGACCTATGGCTCAGGCTTCTTGCTAGCTAGTTCATATAACTTAACTCAACCCATTACTATTAATCTATGTATTACCATGTGTTCCTTGACTTTACCTGTGTCCCATTACATGTTGCTCCTTGGATGGCAGGTTGGCGTCTCCCCCCACTCTCCTTTCTTTTCTCACTATCTCTCTTGGATTTTCCACCCTGGCTCCATCCTGCCCTGCCATAGGCCCATGCAGCTTTATTTATTAGCCAATGGGAGCAACATATATTCACAGCATATAGAAAGACATCCCACAGCAGGTGGAGATGGAACAGAGTAGTTACTGGGATTGAAAATCCTCCATCTTTCCATGACTTGTTTTCCCTTCATGGGTTGACAGTATTCTTTGGGTTAGTCCTTTTTCTTTTTTTCCTTTTTTTTCTTTTTTGTTTTTGGTTTTTTCTCGAGACAGGGTTTCTCTGTGTTGTTTTGGTTCCTGTCCTGGATCTCGCTCTGTAGACCAGGCTAGCCTCGAACTCACAGAGATCTGCTTGGCTCTGCCTTCTGAGTGCTAGAATTAAAGGCATACGCCACCCACCCCCCCACCCCCAGCTTAGTCCTTTTTCTTTACCTCACTTGCTAATATAGGGCTAATTTAAACTTATCTTGAGCTATATAAACTTGAGCTTCCTTAGTCCACTCTCAGCAAGTTGCAGACCAAGGATGGAGCTTCCAGATACAGATTGAATCAATCAATTAAAAGAACACCCAAGGGAGACAGACACACAGTCAGCTGCATGACTTGTGTGGGCATGGAACTCATTTGGATTCTGGTGTCCTTGACATTGTTTCAGATGAGATGCTGCTTTTGTCTCTGGCAGGAAAGACTTTTCCTACTCTAGAGTATCTGCTCTGCCGGTCCACAGTCCTGTCTGAGGCTTACAATTCCTGATTCCCCTCATTCCTGTGTTGTACTTTCTGATAAACAGAAAAACCAAAGAGAAAAAATAATATAAAAGAACTGAATCACCTTGCAACCAACTAGACATAACTGACATCTGTCAAGCATCAGAGAGCCTACTTAATGACACATAGATATTAACTGAATGGGTTTTATTCTAGAACAACAACAAAAATATCTACGAATCTGAAGATGGAAATCATTCATGTTGCTCACTTGAGACACAGAACACAACAAGGCAGTTTGGAACATGGCAACTGTGAAGCTGGTTTTGATTTGCTACTATTAGTAATAATTAGCTTATGGAAGAAAACATTTCTCCAGAATTTTCCTCTGTCTCCATCATTCAATGTGTTAGTTCAGTGATCCACTATCACCTTTGACCTCATTTGAAATACTATTCTAGAGACCAGTGAACAGTGACCTTCAGTGTGTCAAATGCACATTTCTCTTTAGAAATGGACCTAAAAGAACTTTGGGATTCACTTACTGAATTCTTTCCCATAACTTCCAAGTCCTTTTTCTGTTGAACTTTCTCCTGCCAGTTTTTATTGCCTAATCATATTATTTAGCACATTATATAGGTTAAAATAAGTATCTTGTTTCACAAAATTTTTGTATTTTTCTGCTTAATCTATGAAATTAGGAGGTTTTTCTCAGTAAACACAATGTTGTAGAGATGAAGAGTGATTTGTATATTTTGTGCATGGTTATGAAATAGGATGTTGAACTCCGTATCATCACCACAGAACTTGTTTCTTTTTAGAAATTAGACAATTTCAACCTTTTATTAATGACTAATGAATCATGGAAGAGGAATTATATATGCTAAAATGAATCCTTTTTTTTCATTATCTTCCCTCTGGAAGAAGCAGAGAAAAAAATTACATGTTTTATTATGCTATAGAAAAATTAGGCTTTTAACATGGCAAATACTGTATATGTGGAATTTCTAGTAATTTTATAGTCAATGCTCTTCATTGATATTAACCTATTCCCTAGAACTATATCTCTGCATTGCTTAAGAAATATTCATTCAATATTTACTGTGGTTAAAGGAACTCTCTCACCCTTTCCAAATAATCAATGATAAAGAAACAGGGGTGTGTTTTTCATATTAAGGACAAAGAGCTCCTTGAAATACTGGTGCATGATGTGTTTGTGACATTAAGTGCCTGGCGGTTTAAATGACACCCAGTTTATAACCATGAAAAATAAGGTTAGAGAACTAATGTAACAATGATTACAAAGTGTAGAATTAATAAAAAGAAGACCAAAACACAAATATGTTATATTCAAAGGATTATCCTTACCTTTTCTCCGAATACTTATACACACAAGCACACATGAAACATTATCCCACTCATATGCACACAAACACACTTGTACACTGCCATATATACACATACAAGCCTACACGTAATACTGCCACATATATACACACAAACACACACCACACACACATACACAGACATACATGTCTGTCTCCACACTCGTACACACAAATGTGTGTAAATGTAGCACACTCACGTGTATGGACATGCTGTATTAAAAAAGCTTTAGGAGTGCTCAAACTAAAGATAATAGTGCTTGTCAACCTAGAAGTAGATTACTAGAATGGATATTAATGAGTGAGTATTTTTTAAAACTAGTAAAGTGTTAATATTCAAAAATCAAATAGATATGTTTGACTTCATTAATAATTAACTAATACTCATTGAGTGAATAATTGTGGGTAACATGCTACACACCTACTGCAAATTATCTTGGTCTCTGTTTCTTTCTGTCCCTCTCTCTCTACATCATAGTCAATATATACATATGAATACATATGAATATACATATATATTCATAAATTTTCATGTTGAAGGATTTTTGTAATGGCTTCATCCATTGCTTTTGGGTACGGGAAAAATGCTTTGATTTCATAATTACATTTCCACAGTAGCTTGTAAAAATAAAGATGATTTTAGAATTAAGTAGAAACTATTATTTTCCTTGCATAAACGGGTGCTTAATACATTGTTGCAAACTTGATAGGATATTATTCTGTTACCTCATATTACTAAAGCTATTCACTAAGATTAAAGATCATTGTGCACAAGCAAAATATATATTTAATGAATTTTCTAAGGATATTTTATTTTGTATCATGATGAGTAAAGAAAGAAAACCATCTATTCATTTTCTTTTTCAGTAAACACCAAATTTTAGCACTAAAATTATTCTTATATTGTATTCTACTTTAAGCTGTTTGTGAGCAAAAATAACTATAACAGTCTTTTAATAATCATTAGCTTCTATTTTTTCATGGAGGGTGTGTGCGTGCGTGCATGTGTGTGTGTGTGTGTGTGTGTGTGTGTGTGTGTGTGTATGTATGTGTGACAGAGAGAGAGATAGCAGGGGGAGGGAGAGGGAGAGAGAGAAGAATATAATTTCTTAATTTTTTTTTTTGTTTTTTGTTTTTTTTGAGACAGGGTTTCTCTGTGTAGTTTTGGTTCCTGTCCTGGATCTCACTCTGTAGACCAGGCTGGCCTCAATCTCACAGAGATTCTCCTGGTTCTGCCTCCCAGTGCTGGAATTAAAGGTTTGTGCCACTGCCCACAGGCAATTTCTTAATATTTCCTAGTATTCTTCTTAGACTATAGTTTGAAAGCAGCATTAGAGGAAAAAAATCTTCCAAGTACACTTCCCCCAAATTCCTGAGACTTCTACATGACTAAATTTCCTCAGGTGAAAGGATATCATAAACCTAACTTTATCCAGACACCATGGTTTCATTATCATTAACAAAAAGTAAAACTAAAATTCAAAGGAGGTATTTAGAGATGTTCAGAATGAGCCTTGCTTAGGGACAACTGCTCAATGGTTTGTAGAAAATAGATTTATCTTGTTTGGGAACAAAGTAGAGCACTTAAAAGAAACGCAGTTAAGCTTGATTGTAAAGAGAGTGATGCTGCCTCGTTGGGACAGTAACGGAAGAAAACATTCACTTTGGCTTTAATGAATTACTGATATATTTTTCATTTTACAAATTTCTTCCTATTGGTGATAGTGAACATGGCATCCTAGATGAACTGTAATCACAACTGGGTTGAAGAGTAAAATGACCTTGCCTCTGACTATGATACGCAACCTTACCCTTTTTGGAGCACAAATATGTTTTATCTTCCCTTTAAAGGAAAGATAAGGTTTAGTATGTTTATATGAAATACATTTTTTAAATCTTTAGCTGTCCAACATCTTCCCTATTATTTTGTAATTCTAGTCATCAATTTTCACTTTTTTCCAGGTGAGGCAATGTGAGTTGCAGAAGCTACAATCTATTTTTTGCATAAATTTTACAGATGTTTTATTAAGTTTCAGTGATATAAAAGGCATCATGTGCGTTAGAAATTATGAGAGAGATAGGAAAAGAAATCAGGCATGAGTAGCAGCTAACCCAGTCAAGAGAAAGGAGTATGTAAGGAAAAAGATAAATGGAGTGCCAGGCGGTGAACACCAAGACCCCAGATGAGGAGGAAGTGGTATTTCCCCACTACGACGAGGTGGAATCTTTTGGCCTCCAAATAAAGGCACTCATGCAAATTCTTTTTTGATCTTTCGAATATTTTTTTGTTTGTTTTTTTTGAATTTATTTTATTTTATTTTACAATATAATTCAACTTTACATATCAGCCATAAATTCCCCCTTTCTCCCTCCTCCCGTCCCGCCC
>CABHPP010107143.1:0-17013 GCA_902168425.1 Peromyscus attwateri
CAAGACAGAGTTTATCTACGTAGTTTTGGTGCCTGTCCTGGATCTCCCTCTGTAGAGCAGGCTGGCCTCGAACTCAGAACCTGCCTGACTCTGCCTCCTGAGTGCTGGGATTAAAGGTGTGCATCACCATTGCTCGGCTTTTTTATTTTTTAGATTTATTTTTATTTTATGTATATAAATGAAGCGTAAATCTATTTAGTCTTAAAAAACCCAGAGTCAGATATTGAGAGTGAAAGCTGAAAGATCAGAGAAGCAGAGCAACCAGCCACTAGAGAGTTCTTACCTCTATGAAATCTCAGACTGAATGGGGAGCCGACTTCCTGATTCCACCTTCCTTATATTCTTGTAGCCACCTCCCAAGTGCTGGGATTAGAGTGTGTGCCACTACAGTCTGGCCTCTATGGTTAACTAGTGGCTAGCTCTGCCCTCTGACCTACAGGCAAGCTTTATTTGTCAGAACACAAACAAGATATCATACAACATATAAATGCTTTGCCAGCATATATGTCTTTCACTATGTGTATGCAGTACCCACAGAGGTCAGAAGAGGGCGTTGGAAGCTCTGCATTTGGAGTTGTACTAGTTGTGAGTGCTAGGAATTGGACCTGAGACCTCTCTGAAAAGGACCCAGTGCTCTAAAATGCTGAGCTATCATCTCTAGCCTAACCCTGCCTCCAAGCTTTTCCTACTACGGTGATTGACATTTGAAAAAAAAAAAATTAACAACCAAAATCTTTAAAAATTCAGTCAGTATTTTCTCCGATTGTATTGTGAAATCTTTTAGTTTGCATCATAATTTGTAAGGTTTGATGCTTAAAAATACTGATGGAGGATGGTGGTGGCACATGCCTTTAATTCCAGCACTCAGAAGGCAGGCGGATTTCTGCGAGTTTGAGGCCAGCCTAGTCTACAGAGCTAGTTCCAGAACAACTAAGGGTATACAAAGAAGCTGTCTTGCCGGGCAGTGGTGGCACATGAGCTTTAGTCCCAACACTCGGGAAGCAGAGGCAGAAGCAGGCAGATCTCTGTGAGTTTGAAGTCAGCCTGGTCTACAGAGTGAGTTCCCGGACAGCCAGGATTACACAGAGAAAACCTGTCTTGAAAAGCCAAACAATAACAACAACAAAGCAGCTAAGACACACGTAGTTAGGTATGTACACACACACACATTTACAGAATATAAGGGTCTGGAGAGGTGGCTTGGTTGCTCGCAGTATGCATATCAGGCAGCTTACAACCACTTGCAACTCCAGTTCCAAAAGACTCTGCCCTCCAAGGGCACCTTCATGTATGTGGTATAAGTAAAACTCATACAGCCTCCATCCCCCCAACACACACATACATAAATCTTCAGAAAGTACAAACTCCAGCATTTTCTTTCCTTCTTTCTTTTCTTTTCTTCTTTCTTTTTCTTTTTGAGGGTTTCTCTGTGTAACAGCTCTGGCTGTCCTGGAACTCACTATGCAGACCAGGCTGGCCTCGAACTCAGAGATCTGCCTGCCTCTGCCTCCTGAGTGCTGGAATCAAAGGTGTGTACCACCACAGCCCAGCCCAGACTTTCCTTTTTTTAAATTTTGTTTTTGGCACTAGGGATTGAAACCAGGGTTTCACACTTCAGGCAAGCTGTCTAGCACTGTGCTACATCTCCAACCCTGTTTTTAATTTTGTATGTGTAATGCATGCACATGAATGTGCAAATGTGTGTGCCTTTGTGTGTGCATGCAGAGCCCAGAGCAGGACATCAGGTGTATCTCTCTACTGTTGTCTCCTTTATTGTCTTGAGACAGGGTCTCTCACTGAACTGGAAGCTTGCCATATTGAGTTGGCTGGCAAGTTCTCAGGATCTGCCTATCTCTGCTTTCCTCTCCAGTTTCCTGGGTTACTGGGTTACCCAGAGCCATATCCAGCATTTTCTTGTTTTTTTTTTTTGCTTGCTTGTTTTTGTTGTTTTTAGAGGCAGGGTTTCACTGTGGAGCCCTGGCTAGCCTGCAGCTCACTATGTAGGCCAGCCTCAGGGATCTGCATGCCTCTGCTTCCTGAGTGCTTGGACTAAAGGTGTGTGCTACCGAACCAGGCTCACACCCAGCTTTTTATGAGGGTTCTGGGATTCACCAGGTAAGGTTTTGTGCTTTGTCTAGAGCAAGTGCTCTTATGAAGTAATCTTCCAGAATCACCCATTTTTATTTATTTAGAGTGTAAGTGAGTCTTTGTTGTGTGTTGGTGTTTGTGTATGCACACAATTGGAGTCACGAGGTCAACTTTTCAGTTTTGTGGGCTTGTTGTTTCTTAGATAGCTGCTCACTATGTAGCCCTGGCTGGTCTGGAACTTTCTATATAGATCAGGTTGATCTGTTTCTATATCCCAGGTGTTTAACTAGACATTCACCAGCAAGCCTAGCCGATGTTACTCTGATGGAGCTGTCTGTCTATCTTGGGTTTTTTTTTTTTTTTTTGTTGTTGTTGTTGTTGTTTTTGAGGCAGGGTTTTTCACTTGGCCAGGAACTCAACAGTTGGCTAGCTGGCTGGCCAGGAAGCCCTAGGAATCTCCTTGTCTTTGCCTCCCCAAATGCTAGAATTACAAGTGCATACCACTGCACCTGTTTTTTCTTGTTGTTGTTGTTTTTGTTTGTTTTTCCACTTTATATTCTGGAGCCTTTAACTCAGGTCCTTGTGCTTGAATAGCAATCCCTTTACAGCTGAGGTATTTCTTCTGTCGCACTGTGTGACATAATTCCTGAGAAGACATTAATGTCTACTATCTTAGTCATCGCTCTATTGCTGTAGGAGACACCATGACCATGGCAACTCTTATGAAAGGAAGCATTTAATTGGGGCTGGCGTACAGTACAGAGGTTCAGAGGTTTAGTCCATTACATCATGGCAGGGAGGATGGTGGCACACAAGCAGACATGGTGCTGGAGAAGCAGTTGAGAGCTCTACATCCAGAGCCACAGGCAGCAGAAAGAGAGAGACACTGGGCATGGCTTGGACTTTTGAAACCTCAAAGCCCACCCATAGTGACACACTTCCTCCAACAAGGCCATACCTCCTAATCCTTCTCAAGTAGTGCTACTACCTGATGACTGTGCATTCAAATGAATGAGCTTAAAGGGGCCATTCTCTCATACCACATCTAACTAACACCAAATTTTAAAAAATAACAGTGATAGCCAGGAGGTGGTGGTGCATGCCTTTAATCCCAGAACTCAGGGAGGCAAATCTCTGAGTTCAAGGCCAGCCTGGTCTATAGAGGGAATTCCAGGACAGCCAGGACTACACAGAAAAACCCTGTATCAAAAAAAAAAAAAAAAAAAAAATCAACCAACCAACCAACCAGCTAACCCAAACACCAGTGACAGACCAAATTAAGAATACCCGAAGTCCAACTTGGTGAAGCATTAAGGTTTATTGGGGTTACTTACAGGAGGATGGGTTAAGGTATTACAGGAGCAGAAATGACTCAAAGTCACCAAAAGCCCACACCATACCAGTGTGATAGTTCACAAAAGCTGGAAACCTGGAGTTCACTGCATGACTCATAGGCAGCTCAACAAGTTGGAGAATGTCTCTTCCAGACAGTTCAACTGGTCTCTGCCTCTTGCAGGAAGTTTGGTTTGTTCACTGACCCTAAGCAGTCCTTACTACTTATATAAGCTTGGGGGTGGTGGTGGTAGTGAATCTGGTTAGATTTAGGGACTTCTTGAAGCTACCTAGTTGTTTACTTCCTGAGTTTTAATGAGCTGTCCTGAAGGATGGAGTGAATTTTTTTTTTAAAGATTTATTTTTATGTGCATTGATGTTTTCCCTTTGTGTATGTCTGTGAGAAGGTGCCAAATCCTCCGGAATAGGAGTTACAGTTGTGAGCTGCCATGTGGGGCTGGAAATTGAACCTGGGTCCTCCGGAAGAGCAGCTAGTACTCTTAACCATTAAACTGTCTCTCCAGTCCTGGAATGTTTTATTTTAGAGGAACTTGCTATAACAGTCCCCAAACCTATTTTTTAAACCTTGGAAACAGGGATTCACTAAGTAGTCAGGCTGGCTTTGAACTCACTGTAGCCCAGGCAGGTCTTGAACTTTCTTTGTTGTTGGTTGTTTTTTTGTTTGTTTGTTTGTTTTTTTGAGACAGATCTCACCATGAGACCTTGAACTTTCACTTTTCCTGCTTCATTCGCCTGAGTAGCTAATTAGCTAGTCTTTCTTTCTTCCTTTTTCTTTTTCTTTCTTTCTTTTTTCTTTCTTTCTTTCTTTCTTTCTTTCTTTCTTTCTTTCTTTCTTTCTTTCTTTCTTTCTTTCTTTCTTTCTTTTTTTTTTTATTTTTTTTTTTGTTAGTCTTTGTTTTTCAAGACAGGGTTTCTCTGTGTAGCTTTGGAGTCTATCCTGGAACTTGTTCTGTAGACCAGGCTGGCCTTGAACTCACAGAGAGCTGCCTGCCTCTACCTCCCAAATGCTGGGATTAAAGGCATGTGCCACCATGCCTGGCCTGTTAATTTGTTTTTAAATTATGTGTATGTCTACATGTGGTATGTATGTGCACAGTATCTCTGGAGGCCAGAAGGGTACTAGATCATCTGGAGCTAGAGTTACAGGCAGTTTGTTGAGCCCCCTGATGTGGACCAGTGCTTGAAACTCAACTCCAGGATGTACTTTTTTTGTTTGTTAAAGGTGTGTATCACCATACCTTCCTCCAGTATACACTTTTAACTCTAGAAACATCTCTCCTGCTCCTAATATTAACGTGTGTGTGTGTGTGTGTGTGTGTGTGTGTGTGTGTGTGTGTGTGTTGGGGATAGAAACCAAAGTCTCATGCATGCTAGGCTACATGCTATCCTGTTACACTACCAATAATTTCACGATACAAATAAAAATACACATGGGCTGCCGGGCGTTGGTGGCGCACGCCTTTAATCCCAGCACTCGGGAGGCAGAGGCAGGCGGATCTCTGTGAGTTCGAGGCCAGCCTGGGCTACCAAGTGAGTTCCAGGAAAGGCGCAAAGCTACACAGAGAAACCCTGTCTCTAAAAACAAAAAAAAAAAAAAAAAAAAAAAATACACATGGGCAGTCAAGCACAGTTGCGCATGCCTGCAATTCTAGCACTTGGGAAGTGAGAACAGGAGGATCAGGAGTTCAAAGTCATCTTCAGCTACACAGAAAACGAGGCCACCCTGAGATATGTCTCAAAAACATTCATCAAAATAAAGTATATCATGGAAGTAAAAAATAAATGTTTCCAACTTGAGGCTGGCAGAATGGCTCCCTCAGAGATGGGTAGTGAGAAGGGATTTTCTGCCATCAAGAGTGGTGACCTGAGAATATATCACTGGCATTTCACAAGTGCATCCATGCAGTGGGCTTCAAGAAACACATCCCTTAGTATACAAAGAAATCTGGATATTTGAATGAAGATGGGAATTTAGATGTGCGTTTTGATGCCAGGATCAACAAAGACATCTGGGCCAAAGGAATAAGAAATGTTTCACGGTATTACCAGGGTATATTTATCCAGAAAACAAAATAAGGACCAAGAGTCTCTAAATAAGCTCTATACTTTGGCAACCTGTGTCCCTATTAACAGTTTAAAAAAACAAAAAAAATTTTTTTTAAAACCACAGTCAGTCAATGTGTATCTGTGAGTTTGAGGGCCAGCCTGCTCTACAAAGTACCTTCCAGGATAGCCAGAGCTACAGAGAAACCTTGTCTTAAAACCCCCTCTATTTTTTGTTTGTTTGGTTTCTCAAGACAGGGTTTCTCCGTGTAGTTTTGGTGCCTGTCCTGGATCTCGATCTGTAGACCAGGTTGGCCTCCAACTTAGAGATCTGCCTGGCTCTGCCTCCCAAGTGCTGGGATTATAGGTGTGCACCACCACTGCCTGGCTTAAAACCCCCTCTAAAATGTAAGATTTATCTTAGTGCTGTTAATAGCTTTATTTATTTATTTTTTTACATAAAATCCTTAATGATGGAACTAGGAAACTGGCTCAGCAAGTGCTCTTCCAGAGGACCAGGTTCAGTTCTCGGCACCCACATGGTAGCTCACAACCATCTGTAAATCCTGGTATAGAGGATCCAACATTCTCTTCTGGCCTCCATGGGCACTGCACAGGCATTAATATATGCAGGCAAAATCCACACATGCAATAAAAACAAATCTTGAGTTCAAATTCCTAGCACACATGTAAAAAGCCAAGCATAGGGGCTAGAGAGATGGCTCAGTGGTTAAGAGCACTGGCTGCTCTTCCAGAGGTCTTGAGTTTAATTCCCAGCCACCAACAACCATCCATAATGAGATCTGGTGCCATCTTCTGGCCTGCAGGCAAACATACAGGCAGAACACGGTATACATAACAAATACATCTTTTAAAAAAATAGAATAATAAAAAAAAAATCAAAAAACCAAGCTTGGCTACACATGTACACGTAACCTTATTGTTTACCATGGGGAAGGGGATTTGGGAGTAGTGTGGGGATTGGAACAGGAAGATCACTGGGGCTTGCTGGCTGACAGCCCAGCTCTAGGACAGGTGAGAGACCCTGTCTCAAAGGTGTAAGGCAGAGTAAACACAGCAAGACACCTGACATCCTTCTCTGACTTTGCATGCATGCACATGGGCGCACACACACACACAAAAGACATTTTTAAAAATCTTTAATGACATATTATTTGCTATTTTCCAACAAATGGCTGGCGAGTTGGCACCAGAGATTCAATAACAGTTAGTAAATGTAAATCATATAAATTACAAATTTATAAAAGTGACATAACCTTACATAATTCCTGAAAAACTAACATTGTCAGAGTAAACTATGGCACAAAAAAATTTGCCAATAATCATGAACTGGGCACTTCCAAAGCAGACATGGGTCATCTCTCGCAAGGGAGCACGGGGCAGCCCATTTCAGGGTAGAGTGCAAAGCAGAGCAGGCATGGGGCTGGCCAGGTATAGAATTACAAGTTTGTCTATTTCCTTTCCTTTTTTGGAGACAGGATTTTACTATGTAGCCCTTGCTGGCCTTGAACTCAGAGATCTGCTTGCCTCTTCCTCCTGAGTGCTGGGATTAAGGACCTGGGCCACTATACCAGTTTGGTTTGCTATTTCTGATTGAATAGAGTGGTATTTGATATGGGCAATTGCAACAAGCATAAACAGTTTAGTAGAGGTCTTTGGACTACTCAGGATTCTTCAGACCTATTCAGTTGTTTTAGTTAAGTGTGTGTGCTTTGCCGCTGTATGTAATGTTAAAATTAGCCAATATAAGGAGCTGAAACAGAATACCAACTACTGTGATAAATTAACTTGTATACAAAGAACACAAAGGCAGACAGAGAAACCCTTTGTTTGGATTTTTAGGGGATGGTGTTTTGAGTCACATTGCCCAGGCCTTAGTGTCCTGACTGCTGAGAGTATAATCCTTAATATGGGCCTCACTTATATCAGGCTCATTGCAAATTCCCCATGTAGCCAAAGGTGACCTTGAACTCCTGATTTTCCTGCCTGTACCTGGTTAGTGCTGGAATTATAGGCATATACCACCAGGTCTGGTCTAGGGAGTGCTGGAGATCAGACCCAGGACTTTGCATGCTAGCTCTACCAACTGACTATACAGCTCCAGCTTTTTATTCCCTGACAGCTTTTTTGTTTTTGTTTTTGAGACAGGGTCTGTTTGGTACTTGCTATGTTTACCAAGCTGGCCCCAAACTCACAGAGATCCTCCTGCCTCTTGCTTCCTGAGTAATGGGATTAAAGTGTGTGCCACCACACCCAGACCCAGACAACTCTTGAAATCAATACTTTTACTACATCCCAATAAAGTTAAAACTCAAAAACTTCAGGACACACTGTAGTCTACTGAATCATGTAAGTGAAATAATGAGTCTCAGACAGACTGTTCCCTGTTACTCAAAGCAATCACAAGTAAGAGGAAGCAAGAATGGGTCCTGGGGTGTTGGAAGTCAGACACTAGTCATGGTTGTTCACTTGTATACATGACTGGACACTACAGAAATATACACAGTAGTGTATACATGTGTTAGTACCCAGGTTTTCCAGCTCTGGCCGGAGAGGGCAAGAAACAACAAGCTCCCGCAGTGTTCAGATCTGGTTGCAAGATGCTGGTCTCCATTAAAGGAGCCCATGCTCCTTGGAGAAATGGCTCCAGGTGTGGGCAGGGAGAACAGGAGGTGGGTCTGCAGCGTCTCACAGTGTCCAGAAGGAAACTACTAAAGATGTTGTTGGAGCACAGTGGCATAGACGGCCATCTCAAAGAGACCCAGAGACCAGAGATAAAGCTATTTGAACAATAAAATCCACTTTGATACAAAGGGCCAAGTGAATAAATGATGGAAGCTGTGTGTGACTGTTTATATTTCTAATATCAGAAGGCTAAGGAGGAAGATCATCATTTATTCAAGTTTAGCCTATCCAGGACAACCTGAGCTATAGTTTCTAAGACCTTGTTTCAAGACGACAGAGAAAAAAAGGAACAGGTAGTCCCAGACACAGTGGCACAGAGGCTGACGCAGGTGGATTATGAATTCAAAGATAGTCTGGGCTATAAAGACTCCATCTCCAAAAAGATTCAGGAGTAAAGTTATTTTAATCTACTTATCCAAGCTGGAAAAAGTACAGGATAACTATATGTGCATTCCTGTAAAACCTAATACCTTCAAATGGGAGGAAGATCTGGAGTTCAAGGCCAGAGCAATCTACATGTGACCCTGTCTGGAAAACACAAAAACAGAAAGAATAAGTACATGGCAAATAGTCTACAATAGAGTGTCTAAGCAGAGTTACACAAGAACTCTTTACACTTTTCTATAAGCATGGACATCAAATTACACAGTAACTTTAGAATATTCACAATTAAACAGAGCACCTGCCACACAAGCCTGATGACCTGAGTTTGATTCCTGGGACCCACATGTAGAAGTGACTCCACAAAGTCCTCTGACCTCCACATACATACAGTAGCACACGCATGCCCACACCCAAGTAAAACATCATGCACTCACCCTAACACAACAATCAGTTTTAAAATTTTAAAAAGAAAAATAGGGGCTATGGATGAATCTCAGTGGTAGTGTTTGTCCTGTAGGCATGAAGCTCTGGTTTGATCCCCAGTATTACATAAATTACTGTGAACATAACACCTGCAATCCCCTCATGGGGGAGGCAGGAGGATCTGAAGTTCAAAGTTAGGGCTGGGGATGTAGCTCCTTGGTAGAGTGCTTGCCTTGTATGCTTGAGGCCCAAGTTTTAGTCCCTATTACACACACACAAAAGTCAAGGTCATCCTCAGCTATATATGGAGTTCAAAGCCAGCCAGGGATACACAAGATTCTCTCCTGTGGCGGGGGACAAAACCCCCAAACACTAGGTAGATAGCTAAGCCAGTGAGGTGCCTGCCACGCAAGCAGAAAGACCTGAGTCAAGGACCCTCAGCACCCATGCACAGGACGGGCGTACCAGAGGGCTCAGTAGGTAACTGCACTTGCCACCAAACCTAGAGCTCTGAATTCAAACCTGGGACCCACATGGTGGAAAGAGAGAAGCAACTCTAAGTTTTCACTGGGGTCCACATGTATACTGTGGCACATGTGTGGTCCCCCTTCAAATAAGTGTAATTTTAAATTAAAAGCCAGGCATGGTGGAACACACCTTTTAATTCTAGCACTCAGGAGACAGAAATGGGAGGATCTCTGAGTTCTAGGCAGCTACAGCTACAGAGTAAGATTCTGTTTCAAAATAAAAAAAGATAGGGGCTATAGAAATGGCTCAGTGGTTAACATCACTTGATGCTCTTGAAAAAGATCCTGGTTCACTCAGTTCCCAGCACCCACATGTCAGCTGCAACCCTCTGTAACTCCAGTTCCAGGGGCTCCTTTTCTGGCCGCCACAGACACCTGCATATGCCACCCTCTACATGTAATTAAAAATAAAAATCAAAAAGATGGGCACAGTCATTTTTTATTTTTGGAGACAGGGTCTTTCTCTGTAGCTTGGCTAATCAGAAACTTGCTATGTAGACTAGGCTGGCCTCAAAATCATAGAGCTCCAACCCCCTCTGCCTCCTGAGTGCTAGATTTGGGCCTTAGCACTCACACAGCTGCTCAAAATCACCTAACTACAATTCCAGGAAACCTGACACCCTCTTCTGGCCTCCAAGAGCTCCTGTACATATACAGTGCATATAAACTTACTGGGGCTCAGACACACACATAAAAAAAGTGGAGTGGGCCAGGCGGTGGTGGCGCACGCCTTTAATCCCAGCACTCGGGAGGTAGAGCCAGGCGGATCTCTGTTGAGTTCAAGGCCAGCCTGGTCTACAGAGCAAAATCCAGGACAGGCACCAAAACTACACAAAGAAACCCTGTCTCAAAAAACAAAAAAAAACAAACAAAAAAAAACCCAAAACAAACAAACAAACAAAAAGAGTGATTGAGGGAAACACCTGATGTCACCCTGTGGCTCCCACATGCATGCATACAAGTGCATGGGCATTGACATACACATGTGCACAACAGTCTTGCATGAACACATACATGCAAACAGACACACATTAATGATATAACTGTTCTAATCAATGTTTCATAACTATGACAAACATATCTGAGATTATCCACTTTACAGGACAAGCATAAGGTAGTTCATGCCTAAAGTTCTAACACTCAAGAAGGCTGAGGCAGGGGATTGTTGTCAAGTTCAAGGCCAGCCTGAATTATAGCAATGGGTTGGTTACTAACTATCACAAAAGGAACCACTCCTCTAAGAAAAGCAGACTATTCGTGCTGCTCTGGAGGTTTCTTTGGTACTGTCAGCAGCACAGCTCATCACAGTGGAAGCCCACGGTAGAAAGACTGTTTACTTCACAGTTGTTAGGAAGCAAAGAGGAATCAGCAAGATGGTTTAATGGGTAGAGACACTTATCACAAGCCTCAAGTTTGATTGCTAAAACCCACAGGATGATGGAAGACCTCCGGCCACACATATGCCACAGAACATGTGTAAACGTATGTCCACACACACAGTAAATAAACGTACAAGAAAATTAGCACAAAGAGGTAGGGCTAGGTGTTAGCATCTTCAGAGGCATGGTTCCAATGACCTAAATACTCTCCCTAAGAAAAGTTCTACCCACTCTTATAGCACTGTGGGCCAAGCTTTCAAAATACAGGTCTTAGGCAGACACTCCAGATCTAAACTTTAGCAATGACAATAAGCAATAAATATAAAGAGATGAGGTGTGATGACCTGTGATTTTTGTACAACTTGAATATAGACATTCATCATATTCAATTAAAAAACCAAAACAAAACAAAAAACCAAACAAGGTCTTGCTATACTGCCCAGACTAGTTTTTAACTCCTGGGTTCAAGTGATCTTCCTGTACCAGGCTCCTGAGTAGCTGGGATCCCATGAGTGTGCACCACTGGGTCCAGCAACAAAATCAACTTATAACTCCACTGGACATCCAATTCAATACTTCTAAATGAAGAACTGAGCTACTGAGGCCTAGGCTAGCTTGGACTCCACAGAGCAGGTCAGGGCTACATAACAAGTCCTAGTCTCAAGAAACCAAAAACTAAGATGTTACAACTATTTAGAAGAGTTTATAGTTTCTTGCTGGGTGGCGGTGGCGCACGCCTTTAATCCCAGCACTCGGGAGGCAGAGCCAGGTGGATCTCTCTGAGTTCAAGGCCAGCCTGGTCTACAGAGGGAGTTCCAGGACAGGCTCCAAAACACAGAGAAACCCTGTCTCGAAAAAACCAATTAAAAAAAAAAGTTTATAGTTTCTCAAAAGTTGATTATGGTGATGCATGCCAGGATTCCCAGCACTGGGAGGCTGTGGCCGAGGACTGCCGACTCCCAGAGCAGCCTAATGACAACAGTGGAACGTCTTAAGGAAAGGGACAACTCAGGCTACATATCAAAAGCACAGCACAGAGCTGGAACACCTGTATGCGTTGTGTGAGCACATAAACTTCATTTTGTTTTGGTTTTTTGAGACATGGTTTCTTGTGTAGCCTTGGCTGTCCTGGAACTTGCTCTGTAAACCAGGCTGGCCTTGAAGTCACACAGATCAGTCTGCTTCCCTAGTGAGTACTTGGATTACAGGAACGCACCACCAGCTTTTAAAAAACAATTTTAAAAGATTCTATAACTGATTCTGGGGAGGGGGGAGATATTCATGTAGAATATCCAATAGAGTCCAAGGCATAGGCCAGGTCCCTGGTAAACACCATGACTACAGATCAGGTAACAGAAATATTCCAGGCCTTACTCCACCTTTCCTTCTTTGTTGCACTATATATTACAATTTTTCATTTTCATTTTGTCTATTAGTTTGCTAAAGGGAAGAGTAAAACAATATTTACCCGAGGGCCCTGCTACAAGATACAGACTGAAAAATACCAGATTAGAGGTTTCTGAATATACCATGAACCACTGAATCTAATACTGCTATGTAAGATTTAACACTTGATGCCTGAAGGGAGCATTACTCCTTAGCTCAGGTGGTTTGTGAGACCTTTGATCACACAAACCAAACTGAAGACTTATCTACCTGATGTGTCACCTGAGACCCACCTCCAAATCACCTCAAGTTGAAAGCAGAGATGGCAAAGTGAGGAATATAGGATGAGCTCAGATCCCGAAATCTTCAGCAATCACATAAAAAACAAGGTGTGGTGGCATGTACTTACAATCCCAATACTTTGGATGCAAACAGGATGCTAGCCAACCTAGCCTAACTGGGAGTCCAGGTCCAACCAAACAAAATACATTAAGAATCATGATGTATACTCCATCCTACATGAGTCAGAGGTCCTTTCTGAACACTGAAGCAAAGGCTTCAGCAGCCCTTAAGAGTATTTTGCCTCAGCCAGGCAGTGGTGATACATGCCTTTATCCCAGCATTTGGGAGACAGAGGCAAGAGAATCTCTGTGAGTTGAGGCCAGCCTGGTCTACAGAGTGAAGGAGTTCCAGGTCAGCTGAGGGTACACAGATAAACCCTGGGCAAAAACAAAAACAAAACAACAACAACAAAAAGCTTCTGGGGCTTGTCACTGCACTATATTCACCCACAACCCACACTCAGTCCTCCAGGTATCCCCAGCAGTGAGACAAGGACAAGTTTTGAGCTCCCATTTCTCAGCTCTTCCTCAAAATCCTGCTTCCAATCCTGTTAAGCAGCCCAAGGTATTCCATGTTTAACCCCAACGCTCTTGAAAACTGGTTTCTGCCTCAACTTCCATTGGTTATTTTACAGCTGTTTCCAGAGCCAACCAAAGACAAAAATATCCCAATTGAAGATTACACATGCGCTAGACATTTGAATCTTGTCTGCTCTCCCTAAACAAGACAACATACCTTGAAAAAGCCTACAAGAATATGTGCATAGACTCTAAGCAAACACTATGCCACTTTACATGAGATTTGGGCATCCTCTGATTTTGGTCCTGCAACTAGCATCACCCAAGGATACCAAGGATTGATTGCTAACAAATAAGGAAGCACCCCTCTTGTCTTTGTTCCCTGTCAATGTAACAAGACAGAGAAACAAGAAACACATAGGGCTTCAAAGCTGAAACCAGATTTCTCTGACACACCTTAAGTCAAAGGAACAGTCCAAGAATTTATGGGTCACATCTCTAGACACCATACAGCACATACAGCAGACTGCCTCATATCCCCTTATCACCTCATGGTGCAGGCAAATGGACAGGCCGCTCTGGGCAGAAGGCCACTACTGCTCTGGATCTTCCCACCTATCAGGCTAGAGTGAGGCATTAGAACGGCAGGGAAGGAGACAGAGGCCTCAGCCATGGACTCCCAGACACCTCACAGTTCCAATCTCACATCGGGTACTAGCTATAGCCACAGACAGCTAGCTGTGACAGAGAATCTTAATAGCAGGATGGACCAGACAGCTCCAGTTCTACACACAATTCTATTTTATTATGGCAAAGGTGAAAATGTCACCTTCTCCACAACAGCAACCAGTAAAATTTATCCCAAAAATAACTCGGTACAAAACAGGTCTGTTTCAGAATTAAAAAAAAAAAGAAAGAAAAAAAGCCTTTACATACAAAAAAAGATCCTATTTTAAAACAGGAGAAAAAAAAAAAAGAGAAACAAAAAACAAATCCACCATTGTCTGCACAGTCCAGTTGCCAACCCTCCCTCTAGGGATCACGACGAGGCTTCTGAGTCCTGTTACTTGTGTGGATTTGCTCAGCTGTTTAACTGGTGTCCATCTGAAAGAGAGGGAGAAGGTTCATTAAGGAAGCCCTTGTTCCTCCCGGCTTCAAGAGGTCACCACAGGCGTCACTCAGCCCCACCCAGTCTTCTCTGAGCCCCAGGACTCACCCTTGCATTATAAGCATCCAGCTGTGCATCCAGCTCCTCTGCAGAAAGTTGCTGCTTTGAGTTCCTGCCGGTACCTCTACCTCTTCCCCGGCTGCCTCCGCGGGTCCCTCTCCGGGTACCACCACCACCAAAACTCCCAGAGCCGCGGTTTCTTGTCATGCCACCTCTGTTTATGCTAACAAAGAAAAACAGAACTCTGAGATCTATCTGGAAAGGCCTTGTGGGTGGCATTATCACAAACCACAGGCCTTTCCCCATCCCCAAGGGCCCCAGAACTTACCTCTGTGGAGGTCTTCTTTGCGTATCAATTTGTGATGTGACGAGCTGGATGTTCATGGGACGGCCTATGGTAAAGAATATAAGAAGTCTCATTCCAGAGGCTCTGAAGTTGACCCAGAGGGCACCACACCCTGGTCTCCATGCAAGCTCTGGAAAGGGCCTGTGTGTGTCTCCAATGCCCCCAAGGTATATGGCCTGGAGAGCCTGGTGGGAAAATAAATTGGCAATAATAAACCCCACCAACACCTCCTCACTCCTTCTCAGTTCAGGCTAAGAGGGCTGTTTGGTCAGGTGTCCAGGGTGCTCATGGGTGGACAGGTGTGGGTGACCTGACGGAAGAAGAACAGGTACCTTTGTCTTTACGACTACAGCCCCGCACTCAGGTTGTACTATGGCGGTTCTGAGAAGGCTTCACAGAAGTGAATCTTCCGGAAGGAGCTGAAGGAGGGGAGGGATGTAGCTTGCTGGATGGGGGTTCACAAGAGGTTGGTCCAGATGTGTGGGGCAGCATGAGAGGTGGCAGAATGGAAGAGAGAGACAAAGGGGCAAATGCAAAGTGTCCTCAGCCACAGGGGCAGCCCATATTCCTACAGGGAGGGGTGCCAGCCCCAAACTCCATAAGCCCCACAGGCATCCTGGGCCCAGTCCCATACTCACCATCCAAAGGGACACCATTGTACTGTTTCATAGCCTTCAGGGCATCTGCCTTCCGTTCAAAGTGCACATCTGCTGTCCCTAAACTTCGTCCAGAGCGATCGTAGTGCACAGCTGCTTTCTTCAACGTTCCAAATTCCGCAAAGAGTTCCTGGGAAGTGGAAAGGGCGACAATTAGCAAAGCAGTCAAGTTTTTTCCTTCTAGTGGCTCAGTAAGTAAGTTCTGTGAGTATGCGTGCTGTGGAGGTACTCTACGACAGCCACCAGGAAGGGGGCAGGGCAGTGGCAGTTAAGAGGTGAGGGACAGGGCTGCTGGAGAGAGACGGACAACTGTCACCAGCACCTGGGTTCCTGTCCATGTTGGGACTGTGTAACTGCACCATGATGCCGGTGAAGGAAGCACAAGCCCTGACAGAGAGCAAAAGATGAAGAACTATCTCTCTTAGCAAGTGTACTCAACGTGACCAACAGCTGCTTCACCTACAGCAGAAGCCACGAGTAAAATGAAGGGAAGAAGTTGTTCACAGAGCAGACAGCTCAAAGGGCCCACTGATTGGGGAGCTGTGACCCCAGCCCCTCCCCCAAAGGCAGATTCTGGCTCACCTTTCCCTCTCCTCCTACTCAAGCCTGCTGCAAAGCCTGAAGTCAAACATGCCATGGAAACTGCCCTGACCTCAGGCAGGCTGGGAGATGGAGAGGGGACCCAGAGTGTGGGGGCTGCTTCCGCTGCAGGCACACAGCGGGAAGTGGAGTTCACCAAAAGCGGTTTCCAGTGGATGCCAGAAACCACCTTAAAAAAAAGTGTTGAGACACTGTGAGTGCTCACTGGCCTTGTTCTATCCTCCCATGGCAAGGCCAAACGGCTGGGTCCTGAGAAATGGAACCCAGAAAGACCCAGCACCACCGACCAAGCCATCTCCAAAACTAATTCCCAAAAAGTTGCTTCATAGCTCTAAATGCCCTGAAGGTCCAGTCAAAAAAGAAAGAAAGAAAGAAAGAAAGAAAAATAGAAAAAGACTTCAATCAAAGGTATGAGGATCATGCCCGACAAGACCCAGGAGAGGTCACTAGAGACGAGGCTTCAGGCTGTAAAACACACAGCCATCATTCATTCACCCCTGTGCAGTCAGATATCTGGGCGAGAGACCTTCCTTCTCCAATCAGCTCACTACAAGAGGCACAAGATCTAAGAAGCAAGCACCCTCGGCCATACAGGGACGGTACTTGGGACCAGTCTGTGCCCGTTAGAAACTGGAAATCCTGACAGAGGGCAGGTGCTCATGGCGGTCAGCAGACAAGCGTCACCTTTGGGGGCGCCCCGGGCTACCTTCCAGCAGTCTGACTTAGTAGTCGCGTTCAAAACTAGGAGATACTTTTTTTTCCTGAGGTCAAGCCACTCGGTGACACTGGCTGGCCCTTGGGCAGCAGGGGGGAGCACAGGTTCCAACCAGAAGCGGTTCTGGACCACACATCCGTGTGGGGTGAGGAGCCCCGAGTCTCCTACCTGAATATCAGCGTCTGACACTCCGAAGTCAAGGTTTGACACCAGCAGCTTCCCACCCGTCTCCACGCCGGCTCCACCCCCGAAGCCGCTGTCGAAGAGGTCGTGCTGCCATTTGTCTGGAAGCTGTTTCGGCTGAAGGAAGACGGTAAGGACGGAGAGGTTCGTGAGCCTGGCCCCGGGCGCCCTCAACGCCTCACCGACACTCTCTCAC
>CABHPP010107145.1:0-47733 GCA_902168425.1 Peromyscus attwateri
AGACCCTTGATGTGTCCATTGCCAATGGGGGACGTGACACTGAACTTGTGGAGAGGACAAACTCCAAGGTCTGTGAGGTGAAATGAGCAAAAAAGGAAGTCCGCTGCGAACGCTCGCTTGGCTCGCTTGTGTCCACACCCACCCACACTTGTCTCCGTAGTTACTGACCTTGATGTCTGTCCTGCTCACATAGCTCACACGCTATTGTCTTTTTTTTTTCTTTTTTTAATTCTTCTTTCATACAATACATCCCAACTGCATGCAGTCTTTCCTCCCTCGTCTGCTCCTAGTCCTCCCCTCCTCCGCTCTCCCCCAGACCCACTACTCTTCCATTTCCCTTCAGAAAAGAGCAAGCCTCTCAGGGATGTCAGTGAACACAGGATAACAAGATGCAGTAAGACTAGGCATAAACTCTTGTATCGAAGTTTGATGATACAACCCAATAGGAGAAAAAGGGTCCCAGGAGCAGGCAAAAGAGTCAGAGACACCCCAACTCCCACTGTTAGGAGTCCCACAAAAACTCTAAGATAAACAACCACAAAATGTATGCAGACAGCCTACTGAAGACCCATGCAGGCTCCATGGTTGCTACTTCAGTCTCTGTGAGTCCCTGTGAGCCCTGCTTAGTTGATTCTGTGGGTGGTGTTCTCCTGGTGTCCTCTACCCCTCTGGCTCCTACCGTCCTTCCTTCCCATACGGTGGGGTTCCCAGAACTCCACCTAACATTTGGCTGTGGGTCTCTGCATCTGCTCCCATCACACGCTGTTGTCTTAAGAAGTTGTACCATGCGGTCTCCTTTTCTTAATAAAACTCAAGAGAGGGGACTTCTTGTTGTGATTCCTCTAACCATCTGTTTTGAGTTATTCTCTCAAGGTGACGCTCAGGGTGAGTGAAATGTAACATTTTTCCTCAATTCAAATTTAAGTGACTATTTTCCCCAAAATATCAGCAATTAAAATAAACAATACATTACACTGTGTTGTAAAAAATACATATTCACATGTGGAAGTTCATGGTCATAGTTGACATGAATTGAAGCTCTAAAATCCTCTGGAAACATCCACGCTGTGAAGGGAGCTGTGAAGTGTGGCAATGAAGACAAGAATGTGGGAAAATCTCATGACGGACATGACAGGAAGAGCAGTTTGGAGGAGCTGCATGCACTGCTCAGCCTTGTCCTGAGGGTCCCTGTGGCTGTTACATCATTCACCAGTGAACGGACTTCATCTCAGAGCTACAGAGTGGAGGACACAGGTGTCCGGGACGTGCCAGCTCCTCCAAGGATTTCCAGACCCAGAGCCTTAGAGCGGGATTACAAATGCCAAGTCAGACGTTCCCATATCACAAGTGAAGAAGAAGAAAAGCAAGAATTCCTAAAGTCACCTTCTGTGTCACAGGGGACTTGTACCAGGCCCTCACCATCACATGACAGTGACAACAGTCTGCTGGCTGTGAGTTCCAGGAGACAGAGGTGTGCACACAGTGTGTGGGGCTCACACTCACTCCCAAAGACCACCGATGACTACAAAGTGAGGGGAAGCAGGTGTGAGGGTCTCAGCACACTTGAGACTCGAGAAACCTCCTCTGCTGTCACTCTTTGGTGACAGTCATTTCACTCAGAGCCGGACATGAGGTTCTGACTCATACACCATCTATTTATTTTTGTAGCACTGGGAATTGAACTTAGGGCCTCATGAATTTGAGGCGTGCGCTTTATCACTGAATTGTGTTCTGGCCCTATGTTTTGTGCTTGCCTAAGCTGAAGATTTTAGCAATTAGACAAGATTTTCCAAAGTTTCCCATCTTGAGTCATTATTTTTTACAACCAAATATAGAGAAGTTAAAGAAAATATCCTCAAGTTTCAGCACATAAAAATTTCAGCATATATAAGGGTCTCAGGCCTCACCCAAATGCTTATGAATGATGCTTGTTCCTGTCTATTATCCCTTCCCTTTTCAAGACACTGACAGCTTTAGGTGGGGAATGTATGAATAAACATTGCGACTATTTAGGTGTTTATAACCACCTAGTAACTGGTAACCAGTGAACCTGTGAGGGTGGATTAGAAAGATTAATAAGGAGAAGTCTGATGCTCTTAGCAGAAGATTCAAACAATACTTTGTGGACACTGAGGTTTAAATAAGTTCTGACGCTACCTGTGGCTACCAGGAATTCACAATGGCCCTGTGAAAAGTAACAGATCTGAGGTGAGATGTTTTCTTTAACAGATGCTGGCAAAAGTGTGAAGTGACCAGAAGTGAGAAGAGCTTCATGTGTCTGCAGGCAGCATGCAGTAGGCAACAAACTGGGATCATTTTGCCTGATACAGAATCTGGAACAACATCAAATACCTGTGTACTCATTTACACAGCAAAAAATCCTTATAATCATTATTGTACATGTAGAAATAAAACCCTCTGAGAATTCATACTTGGAGAATATATCTATGTGTGCTAATAAAGCCACATGATCACATAATTGCCAAAATGATACTTTTACTGCAAAATCTATCAGATTTCAGGATTATCTTGATTGTGTCACAATAAAATATATGGATAGAAGTAGGTGGAGGTTTTGTTGGGACCGCTGGCTCAAAAAAAAAAAAAAAAAGAAAGAAAGAAAGAAAGAAGAAAGAAATAAAGAAAGAAAGAGGCTGGAGAGATGGCTCAGCTATTAAGAGCACTGGCTGTTCTTCCAGAGGTCCTGAGTTCAATCCCCAGCAACTACATGGTGGCTCACAACCATCCATAATGAGATCTGGAGCCCTCTTCAGGCAGAACACTGTGTACATAAGAAATAAATAAAAAACAACCACAAAACAAAACAACCCCCCCCCCAAAAAAAAACAATGCACAGAGACTTAATAATAATTATAAGTGCTTGGCCAATAGTTCAAGTTTGATACTAGATAGCTCTTACATTTTAAATTAACCCATATTCCTTATCTAATCTCACCATGTGGCAATACCTTTTTTCAATATGGAATATGCATCTTGCTTCTCTCTGCGTCTGCTTGCGACTCCTCTCACTCTGCCCTTCTTCTTCCCAGTGTCCTTAGTCTGGTTTTCCTGCCTCACCTTATCCTGCCCAGCTATTGGACAGTCAGCTTCTTTATTAAGCCAATCACAATGTAATTTACACAATGTATAGAAGGATTATACCACAGCAGATAAAGAGTGTGTGTTTGTGTGTGAGAAGAAGATTACAGTGGGATATTAAACACACACACAATATGATATTAAATATAAATAAATCAAATGGTGAATGACTGGGGTCTGGAGATATGGCTCAGTGGCTAAGGGTGCTTACTGCTCTTGTGGAGGACCCATGTTCATTTCCTACACCTACATCACGTTGCTGTGGAGTAATCCTTCTGTACACTGTGAATAGGTATTACTCTCATTGGTTAATAAAAAAACCGACAGGCTGGTATGCAGGCAGGAAATATAGGCAGGCCAGCCAGACCCAGAAGACTTTGGGAAGAAGGGCAGAGTCAGAAGAGTCACCAGGAGATGCAGACGGAGTGAGATATGCTAGAGGACAGATAAAGCCACGTGGCAAAACATAGATGAACAGAAATGGGTTAATTTATGTTGTAAGAGCTAGTTAGCTATTGGCCAAGCATTTATAATTAATATTAAGCCTCCGTGTTGGTTATTTGGGAACTGGCGGGTGGGAAAGAAAAGTCTGCCAATATCAGGTATCTCAGTACTGCCTGTCACTTCAGCTCCAGAGGATTCAGTGCCCTCATCTGGCCACACCAGGAAGCTGTACACACACACACACACACACACACACACACACACACACACACACAAATAAATATATATGATTAATGATTATAAGTAATCCTGAGTTTTAGAGTGTGGCAATATAAAAGTCATATTGAGAATTTGAGAATCTCAATAAGAAATAAAGGCAAGCTTTTTTTTCCCCCCCAGGCAGGGTTTCTCTGTGTAGCCCTGGCTGTCCTGGAACTCACTCTTTAGACTAGACTGGCCTCAAACTCAGAGATCCACCTATCTCTGCTTCCTAAATGCTGAGATTAAAGGCCTGTGCCACCACTGCCTGGAATAAAGACATGTTTTTTTTGTTTTTTGTTTGTTTGTTTGTTTGTTTTTTGTTTTGGTTTTTCGAGACAGGGTTTCTCTGTGTAGCTTTGCGCCTTTCCTGGAACTCACTTGGTAGCCCAGGCTGGCCTCGAACTCACAGAGATCCGCCTGGCTCTGCCTCCCGAGTGCTGGGATTAAAGGCGTGTGCCACCACTGCCTGGCAAAGACATGTTTTTAACCAAAGGCTGTTTTGATATTGAACTCAGGTTAATAAGGGGAGTTGGGACATGTAGAAAATAGAACAAAAAATACTATAAATAGCAATACTCTTGAATGAAGCAAAACAGGAAAACAAGAGTAATAAAATAATATTTTATGCATCAATGTGAAATACGAAACAGAAAGTGGTAATTATGAGGTGGGAGCATTCACTTCACACTAGAAAACACACATGTAAAATGTCTCACCCACCTGGAAGCACACCTCGCTCCACATGGGTCAGCACTGTAAAGACTGTACACCTACCTCCGTGAGTAGCCTGAAGACTGACTGAAAACATGAGGCACCAGCCCACTTCCTTCTTCCCTTTCTTTTTTAATACTATTAAATTTGTATTAATCCTCTCCTGTAAAGAAAAATGCCAAACAGGTCTAAATATAGTTTGGAAATCAAAAGGCTATTGAAATAAAAAGGAGCATTGTGACTCAGAGAACCTGTGGAGAATATGTCTGTTTGTGAAATAATCTTTTTAGAAATCTGACAAATGAACTGCAATAGATCTGTCATGAGAGTTTAAGAATATTTTGTTGAATTTTTTTCTTGCTTTCACAGATGATTTTCTGAGCTCCATTTGTTTGTTTCTATGAAACAAAGCAAACATTTCAAACATATCTCCTTTTTTATGTAAAACCCAGAGACTCCAGACAAGTTATTTTATGTAATGTACAAAATCATTTTCAAATTACCAGCATTCTTTCATGATGCCTACTAGCTTCTATGGTAAAAATAGGTACTATTTTTTTTTAATATTAAACAGACTTAAGTCTATGTTATAATTTAGACACCCAGTCTCCTAAATTGTAAAGATAGAATGATTTGACTTACTAGGTTTTCATGAGCATTTCTAATACATATATGTAATTGCTACACACATATGTACATAGTTCATTAGACAGTAATTTAATCTCATCTATTTCTTTTTCTTTATTCTTCTCTCATGCAATGCATCCCGATACAGCCTCCCCTCCCTGTCCTCTTCACAGCTACCCCCTCCACTCTCCCCCAGATCTGATGCTCCTCCCTTTCCCACTAGAAAAGAGCAGGCCTCCCAGAGACATCAACCAAACATGGCATAACAAGATGCAATAAGACTAGGCACAAACCCTAGTTGACTGGATGAGGCAAGCCTGTAGGAGGAAAAGGGTCCATAAGGACACCTGATTTTTGATTAAAAAAAAAAGTCAGAAATACACAATGGAAAAAAGAAAGCATCTTCAACAAATGGTGCTGGTCTAACTGGATGTCTGCATGTGGAAGAATGTGAATAGATCCATATTTATCATCTTGAACAACACTCAAGTCCAACTGGATCAAAGATCTCAACATAAAACCAGATACACTGAATCTGATAGAAAGGAAAGTGAGGAATAACCTTGAATACATTGACACAAAAGACAATTTTCTAAACAGAACATCAATTGCACAGGCATTAAGATTGGCAATTAATAAAAGGGACCTCATGAAACTTAAAAGTTTCTATAAGGCAAAGGACACTGTCAATAGACATGGTCGGCTCCAGAAAGGGAAAAGATTTTCATCAACTCCACATCCAACAGAGAGCTAATATCCAAAATATATAAAGAACCCAAGAAACTGGACATCACAAACCAAACAATCCTATTAAAAATGGGGTACATGCCAGATGGTCGTGGTGCATGCCTTTAGTCTCAGTCCTCCAGAGGCAGAGACAGGCAAAATTCAGTGAGTTTGAGGCCATCCTGGTCTACAGAGCAAGTTCCAGGACAGCCAGGGCTACACAAACCCTGTCTTAAAAACCCAAAACTAAAAAGGCAGAGGGAGGCGGGAGTACAGACCTAAACAGAGAATTCTCATTAGAGGAATCTCAAATGGCTGAGAATCACTTAAAGAAATGTTCGGCATCTTTAGCAATTCCATCTTATACCTGTCAGAATGGCTAAGATCAGTAATACAAATGACAGCTCATGCTGTCGAGGCTGTGAAGCAAGGGGAACATTCCTCTGCTGCTAGTGGTAGTGCAAACTCATATAGCCGATTCCTCAGAAAATTGGGAATTGATTTACCTCAAGACCCAGCTATACCACTCTTGGTTATATACTCAAAAGATGCTCTATCCTACCACAAGGACACTTAAGTGCTCAACTATGTTCATAGTGGCTTTATTTATAATTGCCAGAAATTGGAAACAACCTAGATGTCCCTCAACTGAAGAATAGATAAAGAAAGTGTGGTATATTTATGCAATGGAGTATTATACAGCTGTTAGAAAAAAATGACATCATGAAATTTGCAAGTGAATGGATGGAACCAGAAAAAATTGTCCAGAGCAAGGCAACCCAGACCCAGAAAGTCAAAAGAGTAGGTAATCGATGCAGCTCTCCTATGCCCCATTCTCCAGAGACTCTAGGAGGAAACACCCCATACAGGGATTCCTTCCTCTCAATGAAACAAAACTGTACACACTGAGTGTTCTGTCTTGTCTGGAGATGTGTCCAGAGCTGGTTCTGTCTTGCCTTACTTGGGTTGTTGATGGGAAAGAGTGTTGCTGATTTTGTTAAAGAACTTGAGGTTACGGTCGGTAGCCCAAGAAGCCAGATTCAGCTACCCATCCTCAAGAAGCCAATTTAAATAGCCCAGTTAATAGTGTGTTTGTGTGGGGGATTAGAAAAGGGAGATTTCTCAGTGTGGTCACAAGGGGAAGAGGGACAAAGAGATGAGGGACCTCGCCCCTGCCGAGTTAGTTTTGGAGCCCACAGAACAGCCTGTTCCAAGTGCAGTTCCCAGGCAGATTCTAGGGAGAGGGAGACACGAGGGAAGATTTGAGGACTGCCATCATTCCAAATTGAAATGATTGGTGAAGCGTTCCTGTGGGTGGAGAGCATTTGTAAAGTCTGGAAGAGACGACTTTGTTTTCAAATTCTGAAGCCACAGTGAGAACTGGGTGTAGTGGGGCATACCTTTAATCCCAGAACAGTGTCAGAGACTGAGGCAGAGGAGGCAGAGACAGAGGCAGGTGGATCTCTGTGAGTTTGAGGACAGTCTGGTCTACATATCGAGATCCAGGACAGCCAGGGCTATGTAGAGAGACCTTGTCTTAAGAAAAACGAAAACGAAAACAAAACAAAACAAAAACCAAAGGGAGAAAATATTCTACACGGATACAAAGAAACAGGGAAAGCACCCCATTGAATGAAGAAAAGGATGCTTCACAGACTAAAGTGTCACAGATGTGTGAGCTGATTGACAAGAATGTGACAAGAATTTAAAAATACGTCCTAAACATGCTCAGTCAGCTGACAGAACCACAGAGAAAGCACTAACAGAAAACAGGGAAATGATAAATGGACAAAATTATCTAACGATATAAATAGAACCAAACAGGAAGACAAAAGGTGTATGAACATCTCAGTGAATGCAGAAGCAGCATTTGACAAGATTACACACCACTTCATGCTGAGATGTTTATCAAACTAGTGGGAGAAGTCCATCCCTGAAGTCAATGCCAGACTAGTCAGATGATTCTTTGGGGAGAGGCTCCTACAACCAAGCCCGATGATCAGAGTTCAATCATCCGGATGCATATGATGGAGAGGGATGACTTCCACTGCTGTGCCCTGAGCTGTGACCTCCACAGGCACACTAAGGCGCTCATGTGTGTCATGCTTGCACACACACAAAAATCAGTGTTTTTAAACATTTTTAAATCAAAAAGCCAGTGACTAACATCATAGTCAGTGATGTAAGACTGAAAACATTTTCTCTGAAACAGAAGTATCTGCCCCGCCCCCTTCTGTTTATGATGACATAGGAATATGCTGAAGTGACCACGTGACGTTTTTGCTGTGTTTGTACTGTGCTTCCTGTTTGCACTGAGGAGTAGATGTGAAATACTTCCTGTATTGGATTTTCTCAGATTTGCATAAAGAGTGTCACTGTCTGGGCAGCTTAAACACTAGGAATTTATATTCTCAAAGTTCTGGAAGCCAAAGTCTACAGTCAGAGAGTTCTCAAAGTTGGTTTCACCTGAGGCCTCCCTCATGATTTCAAAGCTATCTTCTTGTTTCTCTATGTTCCCCTCCCCTGTATCTGTGCCCTAATCTTTTTGTCATCAGTCACAGTAGATTAGGGCATAGCTTAAAAGCTTCATTTCAACTAATGAACCAAGACCCTGTCTCCAATACCATCCCATTCTGAGGCATCAAGGATTAGAACCTCAACATATGAACGGGAAGGGCACAGTTAACAACATATCCTAGTGATTTAGACCAGTCCGGTGGTAGCATTTATCTCCAAATGACTTTTTAAATTGTCAACACTCTAAAACAGTGATTTATTTAATGTTTGTGTGGGAGTGTGCACATGCTATGAAGTGAAAACTCGTGAGAGTTAGTTCTGTCCTTCCACCTGGTGGGTTTTCTTGATCAAATTCAGGTCATCAGGTATGGCTGCCAGTGCCATCAGCCTCTGAGCCAGCTCTATCTGTAAATGATTTCATTTGTTTATATGACTGAGTATTATAGCTAAATGAATGGTTATTGATATACACAGGACAAATAGCAAAGATTCAAGACTTCTCAGTGCCAAGTGAAACCACTGATTAGTATCAGACGTTAAGTGCAAACTCTTCTGAACAGGAAGTGCTCTTTCTGACTTGTCCTGTAATAAATGACACCAGTACTCAGAAAAATTTCAAAATCATGATGAAATGAGACATTGGCCAAAAGCCTTTGATATTCAAGGTTCAGAACTTTCCACTGCAAACAAAAGAAGGTCAGTTGTCTTTGTGCACAGGAAATACCAACCACAAAGGTCTCCAAAGAAGCAGGTTTTTGTAATTATGATCAATAGACACTTTAACCATTTGTGTACTAACAAGCCTATAGCGTCTGCCTAGAGTCTATGGACATCGATTTTTTTTTCCTTAACAAATGGTTCCGTAATTCTGTTACCAAAAACAAAGATTGTAGATGGGGAAACAGCCCTGAAAGTCACTCTTCTCCAAATTCCCCTTTTATAAACAATATGGCCCCTTATTAGGTGGTCACTCCAGTTCAACCTCGCAGTAAACAGTCACTACACAGCTACTTGAGTTGCAAGCCACCTCGTTTGTTGGCAGGGTTGCATGGAAAAACTAAAGTATGGAATACACATTCTGTATGACGACAATGTGCATACAAAGCTGGATCTCCAGAATTAAAAACAAGGGTGGGGGGAAGGCCGCTCACGTGATGTTGCACCGATGGATGGTTTTGTTGTTAGGAATGGAGTAAAAGTAAAAGAATTTACCCAAAGCATGGGAAGTTGCAAGCCGATGACCAAGGGTCTTTGGTTGTGGGTATACCACAAGATAGAAATTACATAAACAAGCCGGGTGGTGGTGGCACACGCCTTTAATCCCAGCACTCGGGAGGCAGAAGCAGGCAGATCTCTGTGAGTTCGAGGCCAGCCTGGGCTACAGAGTGAGTTCCAGGAAAGGCGCAAAGCTTCACAGAGAAACCTTGTCTCGAAAAACAAAACAAAAAAAACATAAACAAATGTATGTTATTTATCATTGAATATTTATGGTGAATTCACAGGAAGGGCAAGCGCAAATAATCTCTGATATCTCCTACCACCCATTACCTCTGTTTATACAGAAAATGGGACATTTCATCGGGATGTGTTTTTTTCCTTGACTGCTCAGATGATTTTTGGTAAAGTTTCCCATATAAATGTCTAACTTTTGGGCTGTTTGTTTTTCAGAAATATCAGTTTCATACATGTCAGATTTCCTAGTTATTTAACAATTAAATAACAATTAAATAAAATAAAAGCCTTTTTATGGCTTTCACTTGGCTGACATGTAACTATATCCCGTTGTCTGTCACATAGCATCCTCTATTCAGTTCTCATTGTCTTCTGTGTCTCTGCTGACTGCTGCCGGCTCATTTACCCCACTTCATGCTCGTTCTTTTAATTTAATCTATTGCAGAAAGTCTCTTATCAAAGTCAAATTTGTCCACAACTTAACCAGCTATAAGGTTGCTATATGATTTATCATATTGATCCTAAACTATTTATTCTGATATGAATTCTTCATCAGCTTTCATATTTGTTTTCCCTTGGTTCTGGTGCAGTTTGTGGTAAAGGAATGTCAGAGTAGTGTCTGTGCGAAATCTCCAGCAAGTCCTTCTTGTAATTACATGCCGTGTGTGGAAACGTCAGCGGCTGACTGAGGGTTCTTTCCCTCCACCTGGATAGGCAAGAAGCTCTTCCATTTCTGGTCCTGGCGCCTTTTGCTTCCCTGCTGTCCCCAGTGTTTGCAGAAGCGAGCCACAGTGGCTGTCTGGGACTCAGCAGCAACTGGCGCCCTCAAGTGTTCAGACCTTGTGCAGACATCAATGGTCATAACCCTCAGCCTTCAAGGGTTCAGACCCCAGGACTCTGGACCCTTAGTCCTTAGCAGAAGCCTGTGTTACAGCTCTCAGCCCCAGGTCTGAGACCCTTGTCTGTGAAGACTTGGTAGCTCTCTGAAACTATTACAGCAACAAGGACCTGCTGTTTCTCTTCACTTGCTCCTCACAGCCCTTAATCCCTCTTCAGCCTCAGCTCCGCCCCTTTTGTCCTCTTTCCCCTTCCCCCTCCTGCCCTGGCTGCTAGAAAACTAATCAGCTTCTTCTTCTTCAGCTGTCCAGCAGCAGTTTCCTTGCTCTGTTCACAGCGTGACCTGACTACATTCAGCTTCCCTGCCTCTTGCATGTTCTGTGGCCTCAGCCATCACCTCTGCTCTCTGCTGTCCCTGCTGCTACTTACTAGCTCAGCCTGAACTGCTTAGAGAAAGCAAGAAAAAGCCACTCAAGAGAGGCCTTTGGACAAGCCTGCGAGGCAGCACAGGACTGCATCTGCCAGCAGACTTGGTGAGGCAGAGCAACCTTAGGTGATCAAAGTGCTGAGTATATGTAAGTGCTGAATGCTGAGCCTCAAACAAGACGTCTGTGTCAACAGGACATCTCTTGGCCTCCAATGCAAAGAGAATACTGTGGAGTAGGGTTGGAAGGACTGACTGTAGGAACTAAAAGGTGGGGAGAAGTGAGGTGGGAAGAAGTGAGGTGGGATACTGTCTTCTTTGATTTACGCTAATTCCATGTTTGTGTGTTCAGTATTCCCTCTTTAAAACACTTTTTGGCTACCGGTGTCTCTTTTTTGCTACAGTGCCTATTGAAATCCTTCACCCATTTTTATTTGGTTATTAAAATGTTAAAAACTACTGACTCAGTCATGCAATCTCCTGGTTTTATTTGGGACATATAAGAGGTAGGGCAGGGACCTCCCCAGCTGTCAAAGAAAACTCTAAGCCATTAATATGACACCATCCAGGTGCCCAGTTGCCCTCCACAGCAGGTGGCCAAGTCCAGACCACACACAGTCCATGGCACACAGATAGATGGAAATCCTTAACCTAATTCTGGCAAAGAAATGTAAAGTTGGGATGAGATGCACACTGAACCATGGGTTGGTTGAAGGAGGTATCTACAGCTGGAGGAGGGTAAATGTCTGGTGACGGGGGCACCACTGGGCAAGAACCAGCGGTGTCCACCACTGTTTTATTTTCGTATCGAGTTCTCTTCCCACCCTGACCCGGCCTCTCCTGGAGTCACGCACGTGGAAATCAGTGTCAAGCCCCCAAGTGCAGGTGGTCCCAGCAGTTTCCCGAGTTTTGAGTTTTGAGACTGTCGGTCATCCCCGAGGAAGGTCACCTCCGTGTGCAGCCTCCTGTCGGTCACCGATCTTCCGCTGTGAATGTGGAGGGCGACAGGGCAGAGGGAGAGCGAGTACAGATGAATCCACCCATGGGCTGAGGGACCAGGCCCCACTAGCTGCTGGTAGAGTGTTTCCCAGAGTGAACAGCAGGGGACGCTCCACGGAGGAAAGGGCTTTCGGGGCTTGTGGGAATGTGGATCCCTGCAGTGAGGGCGTGGGCTTGAGGCTGGTCGTGGTGGTAGATACCACTAGGCTTTGCTGACAGACAGAGGCAAGGAGGATCAGGAATGCTAGGCCAGCCTGGGATACATATCTTTTTTCCCCCCAACACCAAAACTCAATCTATGGCCACACACCACTCCAAAGCATCCCTCCAAGAGCCACAAAGCCCCTTCTTCCACCCCAGTCCTTCTCTGGGCAACCAGCACCCAGGTCACACCAGCTACTCCAGTCATAGACACCAGCTCCACATCGCTTCTCACAAGCCCTTGCCCACATGCCTCACTCACTCTTGGGTCGGAACCTGCTCTTCACTCTCCTCTCCTGACACACTCTGTTCCCTCCTCTCTGCGTCCTCAGCCCTCTTAACCCTTAGGCTCCTTTTAGCTAACCCTGCAGATGCAAAGCAGCAAGCAGCCAGTCGCCTAGATTAGAAATGATGCCTACAAAGGTTTGGGACTTATCCAGTGGGGTTTTTTTTGTTTGTTTGTTTTGTTTGTTTGTTTGTTTGTTTTTACCTCCAACTCAGGCAAATAGTTCCTCAGAGAACAGAAATGTGAATATGCTCGAAAGAAACATTGTTTCACAACGGTTCTGAAGTACTCCAGAGAAAGATTGGAAACCCACTGAAGGCTGGAGAAATGGTTCAGCCTTTAGAGGCGAGGATCACAACCCCAGCTATCTCTCAAGCAACTTTATTTTGTTTTGTTTTCTTAACAGGCCCTGCATATTTCAATAAAAAGAAGACTATTATCTGTTAAAAATAAAAAAGACTATTTTCATTTTTAATTTATTTGAAATTCACCTTTTAAGCCTAACCTGATTATACTTAGTTTTCTTTAGAAAATTAAATCCATTCCAATTAATTAATTTTAAGTTCAGCTCGAAACCCAGAACGTTCCTGGGGGTGACATATTTTGAAAAATACAAAGTGCTTCACTTCCGAGTCTGGTCTGCACCGTCCTTGCACTGTGGGTGTACAGGTCCCTGGTGCTCTCTGCATCAGCTTCAGGTTTCAGAGCAGTGTGGGGCTACAGGAAATGTCCAGTTAAAGAGACCTGCCCCTCATCCTTAGGTAGGGCCCATACCACCTGCCCCACATCCTGCACAGGACCCAGACGACTGACCCACATCCTGCATAAGACCCACACGACTGACCCACATCCTACACATGTTTATCTTCTCTTGCTTGTTGTGCTTCCTTTAACATAAAAACCTGGTTTTATCCTTATTGCATCTGATGCATTTCCCCACCCCCTCCTCCTTCCCCCTCCTTATTCCCCTCCCCCTCATGAGCCTCTCTCAAGCCACCAGGACACAGGCACTCCCAACATCTTTTTTCTTTTCCAAGATTGGCAAACCCTATCCAAATTAATTAAAAGACATGGAGAGAATATTCAAATTAACAAAACCAGAAATTTAAAGGAGGACATAACAACAGACATCAAGGAAATCCAGAGAATCATAAGGGCATACTTTAAAAATGTATATGCCACTAACTGGAAAACATAAAAGAAATGAATGGTTTTCTCAATAGGTACCACATGCCAAATTTAAATAAAGGCCAGATAAGTAATTTCACTATAGCCCCCAGTGAAATAGAAGTAGTCATTAAAAGTCTCCCAACCAAAGAAGCCCAGGGCCAGATGGTTTTAGCACAGAATTCTACCAGACTTTCAAAGAAGAGTTAATGCCTTTACTCTTCAAATTATTCTACAAAATAGAAACAGGGAACATTGCCTAATTCATTTTATGAGGCCATAGTCACCCTGATACCTAAACCATATAAAGTCCCAACAAAGAAAGAGAATTACAGACCCATTTCCCTTATGAACATAGATGTAAATATACTCAATAAAATACTTGCAAACTGAATCTAAGAACATATCAAAAAAATCATCCACCATGATCAAGTAGACTTCATCCCAAAGATGCAGGGATGTTTAGATCTATGAAGATCAATAAATGTCATCAACCAAATAAGCAGACTGAAAGAAAAAAGCCACTTTATCATCTCATTAGATGCAGAAAAGGCCTTTGACAAAATCTCACACCTTTCATGATAAAGGTCCTGGAGAGATTAGGGATAAAAGGGACATACTTCAACATAATAAAGTCAGTTTACAGCAAGCTCATAGCCAACATCAAATTCAATGGAGAGAAACTCAAAGCAATTCCACTAAAATCAGGAACAAGACAAGGTTATCCACTCTCTCCATATCTATTCAATGTAGTACTTGAAGTCTTAGATAGAGCAATAAAACAACTGAAGGAGATCAAGGGGATTCAAATGGGAAAGGAAGAAGTCAAAATATCTCTGTTTGCAGATGATATAATAGTATACATAAGTGACCTTAAAAATTCTACCAGGAACAGTCTATAGCTGATAAACACTTTCAGCAAAGTAGCTGGATACAAAATGAACTCACAAAAGTCAGTAATCTTCCTACATACAAGTGGCAAACAGACTGAGAAAGAAATCAGGGAAACAGCACCTTTCACGATAGCCACAAATAATATCAAATATCTGGGGGTAACTCTAACCAAGCAAGTGAAATACTTATATGATAAAAACTTAAGGTCATTGCAGGAATAAACTGAAGAAGATATCAAAATATGGAAAGATCTCCCTTGCTCATAGATTGGTAGGATTAACAGTAAAAATGGTCATTCTACCAAAAGTAATGTACAGATTTAATGCAATCCACATCAAAATTCCACTGATTCTTCACAGATCTTGAAAGGACAATTCTCAGCTTCATATGGAAAAAAAATAAACAAACAAAAACAACAACATCTCCTCCCAACCCCCACAAAACCCAGGATAGTAAAATAATCCAGAACAATAAAAGAACTGCTGGAGGTATCACCATTCCCAATTTCAAGTTGTACTGTAAAGCTACACTAATCAAAACAGTGTGGTATTGACATAAAAATAGACACACTAATCCATGGAATTGAACTGAAGACACAGACACAAATCCACACACTTATGACCACATGACTTTTATTTTTTACAGGGAGCTATAAATACACACTGGAAAAAAAGACAATGTCTTCAACAAATGGTGCTGGTCAAACTGGATGGGTGCATGTAGAAGAATGCAAAGAGATCCAAACTTATTACCCTGAACAAAACTCAACTCCAAATGGATCAAGGACTTCAACGTAAGACAAGATATATTGAACCTGAGAGACGAGTAAGTGGGGAATAGCCTTGAACTCATTGTCACAGGAAAAGACATTCTAAACTGAACACCATTAGTGCAGGCACGAAGATCAACAATTAATAAACAGGGCCTCATGAAACAGAAAAGCTCCTGTAAGGCAAAGGACACCATCATTTGGACAGAGCAGCAGCCTACATTCTGTAGAAAATGGGAAAAGATTTTTACCATCTCTACATCTGATACAGGACTAACATCTAAAATATGTAAAGAACTCAAGAAAGTAGATATCAAAAGACTAAATAATCCAATTAAAAGTGGCATATAGATCTAAACAGAGAATTCCCAATAGAGGAAACTCAAATGGCCCAAGAGAAAGAAGTGTGTTGCAGTCAACAAAGCTGAAAGGAGTTGGAGATCTGAAGTGTGTTTTGACATCAGACACGGAGATGCAGAGTTTGGAGTTTGTTCAGTTGGTTTTCAGTCTTTTTTGGTTCAGTGTTTCCTCACCATGCTGCATTTCCTACCCTTTGGATGATAATGCATAATCTGTGCCATTGTATTTTGGAAGTATGTGATCTGCTTTTTGATTTTGATTTTACAGAGGGTTATACTTAAGATATTGTCATGAGTCTCAGAAGAGAATTTAAACTGGCCATCACTCATCACCAAATGAAGCTTCCATTAGCAGGACTAGGTTACATGCAATTGAATTGTTGCCCAAAGGGATGCCCCGGAAATTCCCAAACAGTCCAGGTTGTTGACAAGACAACAGATTGCTCTATAAACTGACAGCAAGGTCCCATTGCTGAAGACAACACCCACATAACTCATTGAACATGGGGAGGTTGAACCGGTGCCTACATAGAACCTTCACCCCTATGTTCTAGTGTCTTTGGGACAATGCTGTCATGCCTGAAAAATATCCTAGGGCAACAGTGTCACAAAGCGTGGGAATAGCCAACCAATGTCTGATTTGACTCAAGGGCCACTCCACAAGATGGAACCCATACCCAACATCCGACATTGCTTGGATGACCAAGAACCAGAGACTAGATAATGGAGGGAGACCTAGGGTAAAACCAAATGCTACTGGTCTTTTTTTAAAAAAAGTAGACTCCCTCTCCTGGGCTCCATATCCTGTCCCACACCACAAGATGCTTTACCAGAGGCCAGGCTTCTCCTAGGGACCCCAGGTAAGACATCGTCCACTGCCCACTAACACTCCTTAAAGCTCACTCAACATCCCACTATAGCACCCCTTCCCTGGGCTCCATATCCTGACCAACACACACATCTAGCTGCTTTACCAGAGGCCAGGCCAGATCTAGGGACCCCAAGTAAGACATTGTCCACTGCCTGCCAGCACCACTTAAAGTCCACCCAACATCAAACCTACTCTGAACTCCGTATCTTGCCCCCCCCCCCACCTCTGGCTGCTTTAGTGGAGGTTAGACTGGTCCTAGGGACCCCAGGTAAGATATCCCCCACTGCCTGCCAACACTCCTTAAAGCCCACCCAAAAACCCCAGGCTGTACCTCCTTCCCTGGCTTCCATATTATAGCAAACAACTTCACCAGAAGACATCTGCTTTACCTGAGGCCAGGCAAGGAGGATTTTGGAACTTTGTGCAAAAAAATCCATTGGGTGTTCAGTGCTCCTGGTGAGCTGTTGTGTAGGAGCCTGGGACATCAAATGTTGAGGACAATGCAAAAGATGGAGGCCTGGCTCGTGAAGTCTCAGAGGGAAGTTTAAAATTCCAACTGGGCCATTTGTTTTGAATTTAGATTCTGTGGTTCTGGTTAGCTGGGGCTGAAGAATCAGTTGTGATTAACAAGATACCAGAACTACTAAGGTGAAACATTTGCTTTTCTGGGATACTCGATGCTGGTTGGCTGTGTAAATGATTATGCAGGTATTTGATGCTGTTCCAGATTCTGTATCAGGCAAAATGATCCCAGTTTGCTGCATACTCCATGCAGCCTGCAGACACATGAAGCTCTTCTCACTTCTGGTCACTTCACACTTTTGTCAGCATCTGTTAAAGAAAACATCTCACCTCAGATCTGTTACTATTCACAGGGCCATTGTGGATTCCTGGTAGCAACAGACAACTTCAGAACTTAGTTAAACCTCAGTGTCCACAAAACATTGTTTGAATCTTCTGCTAAGAGTATCAGATTTCTCCTTATTGATCTATCTAATACATCCCCACAGTTTTCAGGGGTTACCAGTTACTAGGTGGTTATAAAAACTTAAGTAGTTGCAATGTTTATTAACACATTCCCCACCTAAAGCTGCCTGTGTCTTGGCAAGGGAAGGGGATAATAGGCAGGAACAAGCATCACTCGTAATTGTGGTATTTTGTTTGTGCTCTAACAAATAAAGCTTGCCTGGAGACCAGAGTGCAGAGCTAGCCACTAGTTAACCATAGAGACCAGGCAGTGGTGGCTCACACCTGTAATCCCAGCACTTGGAAGGAGAAAGCAGGAAGAACAGGAATTCAAGGCCACCCTGGGCAACAGGAGATTAATCCAGTCCAAAAGAGAAACAGAGCCAGGCAGTGGTGGCACACACCTTTGATCCCAGCACTTGGGATCTCAGGCCTTTGATCCCAGCACTAGGGAGGTTGAGACAGGGAGTGATATGGCTGGGCGGAGAGAGAAATATAAGGTGAGAGGAGATAGGAGCTCACCCCCTTTGGTCTGAGGATTGGGTAGAGGTAAGAAGTCTCTCTAGTGGCTGGCTCCTTTACTTCTCTGATCACCAGGCAAGCTTTATTTGTTAGAGCACAACAAAGCATCACCACACTTAAGGAATCGGGTAGTTCTCTATATACTAAGGCCTGAGGCCCTTACATATGCTGAAATTTTTATGTACTGAAACTTGAGAATACTTTCATAAATTATAATTGATTGTAAAAAATAATGACTCAAGATGGGAAACTCTGGAAAATCTTGTTTAATTGCTGAAATCTTCAGATTAGGCAAGCACAAAACATGGGGCCAGAATATAGTTCATAGTTAGAGTGCTTGCCTCAAATTTATGAGGCCCTAAGTTCACTTCCCAGTGCTACAAAAAATAAACAGATGGCGTAAGGGGCAGAACCTCATGTCTGGCTCTGAGTGAAATGACAGTCACCAAAGTGTGACAGCTGAAGCCGGGCAGTGGTGGCACACGCCTTTAATCCCAGCACTCGGGAGGCAGAGCCAGGCAGATCTCTGTGAGTTCGAGGCCAGCCTGGGCTACCAGGTGAGTTCCAGAAAAGGCACAAAGCTACATAGAGAAATCCTGTCTCGAAAAACAAAACAACGAAACAAAACAAAAAAAAAAGAGTGACAGCTGAGGAGGTTTCCCGAGTCTCAAATGTGCTGAGACCCTCACACATGCTTCCCTCACTTTGTAATCATCAGTGGTCTTGGGGAGTGAGTGTGAGCCCCATACACTGTGTACACACCTCCGTCTCCTGGAACTCACAGCCAGCAGACTGTTGTCACTGTCACGCTGTGAGGGCCTGGTACAAGTCCACTGTGACACAGAAGGTGACTTTAGGAATTCTTGCTTTTCTTCTTCTTCTTCACTTGTGATATGGGAACGTCTGACTTGGCATTTGTAATCCTGCTCTAAGGCTCTAGGTCTGGAAATCCTTGGAGGAGTTAGCACGTCCCGGACACCTGTGTCCTCCACTCTGTGTCCTCCAGCTCTGAGATGAAGTCCGTTCACTGGTGAATGATGTAACAGCCACACGGACCCTCAGGACAAGGCTGAGCAGTGCATGCAGCTCCTCCTCACTGCTCATCCTGTCATGTCCGTCATGAGCTTTTCCCACATTCTTGTCCTCATTGCCACACTTCACAGCTCCCTTCACAGCATGGATGTTTCCAGAGGATTTTAGAGCTTCAATTCATGTCAACTATGACCATGAACTTCCACATGTCAATATGTATTTTTTTTTTTTTTTTGGTTTTTCGAGACAGGGTTTCTCTGTGTAGCTTTGCGCCTTTCCTGGAGCTCACTTGGTAGCCCAGGCTGGCCTCGAACTCACAGAGATCCGCCTGCCTCTGCCTCCCGAGTGCTGGGATTAAAGGCGTGCGCCACCAACGCCCGGCCGTCAATATGTATTTTTATAACACAGCGTAATGTATTGTTTATTTTAATTGCTGATAATTTGGGGAAAATGGTCACTTAAATTTGAATTGAGAAAAAATGTTACATTTCACTCACCTTGAGCTTCACCCTGAGAGAATAGCTCAAAACAGATGGTTAGAGGAATCAGAACAAGAAGTCTCCCCTGATTATATTAAGAAAAGGAGACCACATGCTACAACTTCTTAAAATAATAGAATATGATGAGGGCAGATATAGGAGGAGATGGGGAGGTAGGACTGTAGGAGCCAGAGGGGTAGAGAAGACTAGGAAAACACCACCCACAGAATCAACTAAGCAGGGCTCACAAGGACTCACAGAGACTGAAGTAGCAACCATGGAGCCCACATGGGTCTGCAGTCTAGCATCTGCATACATGCTGTGGTTGTTTATCATAGGGTTTTTGTGGGACTCCTAACTGTGGGGGTTGGGGTGCCTCTGACTCTTTTGCCTGTTCCTGGGACTCTTTTCCTCCTACTGGGTTGCCTTGTCAAGCCTTCATATGAGGGTCTGTGCCTAGTCTTACTGCATCTTGTTATCCTGTGTTCACTGATATCCCTGAGAGGCCTGCTCTTTTCTGAAGGGAAATGGAAGGCAGTGTATCTGCGGGAGAGCAGAGGTGGGGTTAAATTGGAAGGAGGGTAGGGAGAGAAGGCTACAATCAAGAAGTATTGTATGAAAGAAGAATAAAAGAAAAAGAAAAAAAGACAATAGCATGTAATCTATGTGAGCAGGACAGACATCAAGGTCAGTAACTTCGGAGAAACCCTCAGAGACAAGTGTGGGTGGGTGTGGACACACAGCCAAGCGAGCGTTCGAAGCGGACTTCCTTTTTTTGCTCATTTCACCTCACAGACCTTGGAGTTTGTCCTGTCCACAAGTTCAGTGTCATGTCCCCCATTGGCAATGGACGCATCAAGGGTCTGCCTCAGTTTCAAGGCATCCAGGACTCCAGGGGCTCAGCGTACATCCCTGCCATCTCTTCCCCCAGGTCAGTGGCTTTATTTCTCCATTTGGCATTAGAATATCTTCCAGAGTTATGATTTCTTCTTACAGTTTTGTGATCGCTATGCAGATGAACACCTGTCCGTGCTGAAGAGGGTAGACGGTCACAACTTTAGAGATTAAAGGCTCATACATTCCACTTTTAGTCAGTCAGTATGAAACTTGGGCAGCCATTCTTTTCAGCTATAGTCACAAGACCCTGAAGAAAGGTTACTTTACATCTGTAAGGAAAGGGATGCTTCTGGCAGATAGACTTGCTATACAGCATCTTGCCTGGTCCAAACTTCTCTACAGAGCACAAACACCAAGACTCAGCACCATGGCATCCTAGCACTGAGCACAGGTGGAATCAGCACTCTCTCTCTCAGAAGACTTAAAATCCAAGTGACAGAAATGTGGAAGACTGATATGTGCCACAAATTAAGTGTACCATGACTTAGGGATGGATGAAAAGAGATAGACATCGAGGCAGAAAATAAGTCTAAAATGGTCATGGTATAGGATGAGATTCTGTGATGTAACTGAGCTTTCTTATATAATACTGCAATACTTTAAATTTAATCTTTCTATATTGTGTCAAGAATGAATGTGAACCATGGGAGGCAGAGATAGTTGGATTTCTGTGAGTTTGAGACAAGCCTGGTCTACAAAGTGAGTTCCTGGACAGCCAGGGCTGTTATACAGAGAAACCCTGTCTCAAAAAACCAAAAAGAAAAAGATAAAATGTGAACCACAACTTTTTAAGGATGCTTGTCAGAAACTTTTAAAGTAACAGATTTTTTTTTTAATCAGAAAAAGTCTTAGAGTCACCAAATAAGCTTCATTATAATCTTTACAAAGGGTCTGGGGAAAGTGGGGGGTTTTGATAACTAGAGGGAGGATTTGACAGAGCCAGTTATCTGTGATAGGCACAAGAAAGCCTTTGTTTTCCCTGTTTATACCTGTAAAAGTGGAAGAGGGGACTTAGACAGCTTAAGGTTTGGGGTTTGTTTTCCCACTGAGTCCAGTCAGCGAGGCCAGTGTGCGCATGGGTGTAGCCATGTCCTGGAGCACAGGTGGCCTCTTAGGGACTGTATCCTTGAAGAAAACTGACTCTCCCACTCCTAGCAGCCATCAGCTGTCAATAGCTCCCCAGCTGGGGGTGGAACTCATGTCCGACTCCCCTGAAAATTTTTGTCTGACTTGAGCTTTTGAAGGTCTTGTGCAGGCTATCACAAATGGTGTAAGTTCATATGTTCAACTGCCTGTTATATCCGGAAGACAGTGTTTCCTTGAAGTTATCTGCCACTTCTTGCTGTGGGATGTCTTTCTGTATGCTGTGAATATGTGTTGTTCCCATTGGTTAATAAATAAGTTGCTTTGGCCTATGGCAAGGCTGCTTAGAGACAGGTGGGAAAGGAGAGAGACAAGAAAGAGAAAGACGGGGTCTGGAGATACTCAGCCGCCGTGGAAGTAGCAGCAAGATGCCAGCAGACTGGTTAAGCCATGGAACATGCGGCAAAACATAGATTGATAGAAATGGGTTAAGTTAAGATATAAGAACTAGCTAGCACAAGGCCTGCGATAGATCATACAGTTTGTAAATAATATTATGCCTCTGAGGCTACAGGATTGTGGGGCCAGGCAGGACCAAAGAAAACTTTCAACTACAACTTCTAGTTTATAGTCATTCTGCCCCTCTTCTGTGGCGATGCCTGAGCTTTGGTTGGGGATGGAATGGGATGCAGATGTCCCATTTAGGGTGGAGTACTAGGTAGTCTCTTATTCTGTAAATGCTGAGCAGTTGTGGGTGGTGCACACCTAGAACCCCATCACCTGAGAGGTGGAGGCAGGGGAGTCAGGAGCTCAAAGTCATCCTCAGTCTCACAAAGAGTTAAAGGTCAGCCTGGACTATTGGCAACCCTATCTCAGAACAGAGCACAACAAAAAGCAATTATGAAAGTATTCTATTTAAGGAAAGAACACCGTGAAAGCTACAGCCACAATGTGTAGTATGTGTTTAGTTCGCGTGTGTGTGTGTGTGTGTGTGTGTGTGTGTGTGTGTGTGTGTGTAACAGTGTGTGATATTAGCCACATTTCCAGTTCATCTATCCATTAGGGGGATTTAGAACTCAGCCAATAAGGAAGGAAAAACACAACTGAAATACTGAAAATATCCTGGGGACTCAGGAGATGCCCCTCCATGCATGTCATAGTTTGACCCAAGTTGGAGAAGATCATTGTAGATAGCAGTGAAGCAGACTCCATGTTCAGGAATAGATTCACATGTCAGTAGCACCAAAAATCACAATTACCACAAAAGTGAGCATCAACAATGTCTCTTGAATAAAAGAAGGTCCTCCTTAGAGATGCTTTGACTCCCTTCCTGCAACAGAACATGCCATTTGGTTTTGATGGCATTCGTGATTTTTAACACATCTTCACATCTATCGAGCTTGATTTACTCAATACACCTTTGTGCTTATGCACATATGTGCATGAACATTATTCTTCAGTCCTACTTTGTCAAAGCAAACAGTTGAACCTAAGGGAGAATTTATCTCATGGAATTCTGCTTTAAGTTGGCAGAGAAAGGCTCACATCTGCAGCTGACCCTCTACTAGAATCCAATTGTCCCCAAACCACCTTTAACTTTCATTCCCAATGATGTCCTCAACTGACTTAAACAAGTAACAAGTGTTTAACTTCACAGATGCCTGTCGGTGCCCACACTCCCATAGGTTGGCTCTGAAACTCACTTGTGCTGGGCTCATCCTTCTTGTCTTGACCCTGATTGGGCTCAGTGTTTTAGGTAAGTGAAGCAAGAACTTTTCCTTCAGATTTTTCCCTCTAATTATCAGGGCCTCTTCACATGATTTGGTCCCCTTGAGCCTGGAGGAAGGTCAATGTCATGAGTAGTTACAGGACAGTGTCCCATGTCCAGTGCAGAAGCTTCGCATTTCTGTGCTTCTGAATTTCTCTGAGAGTCGTTAGGAGGTGTTACCCATGAAGGGCTTTCTAACAGGCCCATGCAGGGCAAACATGGCACCCGCAGGTTTTTTTTCCCTTTCCCCTTTCCTCTCACTAAACTGTCAGATTACATTCCTCAGCTAACCCCCAAGGTCCACTCCCTTATTTGGCCATGGAACATTCCTGAGACTGAGCACTGAGGTTCAACTATCAAACATCAAGTTCCAGCAATCAAAATTCTTTATTTGGCTACACTGGCTAGCTTGACTAATCAGGACTTATCACCTCATCCTAACACAGACTTCCCCCTTTTCTCCTTAAAAACCCACTCCTGCAAAAGTACCTGCTGCTGTCTTTGCAGCCCTCCCCTCTTCCTCCAGGGTAATAAATCTCCTTTGTGTTGAGATTTGGTGTCTGTGTGTGTTCTGAGCTGACACCAAGCCCCCAACAACACACATACACCCAGAACCAAAAAAATAAAAAAAAAAAGTCGTAAGTGAGACAAAAACAACAACAAGGAAAATCAAAAGGCTCAAGCGTTTAGTTTATTAATTGACTACTAAACTCCAATGGCAGCTGTCTTTCTTGGAGGGGATATGATAATTCTCATTCTGAAGATGAGAATTCAGGAATGAGCCTGGGTAAGTTAAGGGTTTCTGTAAGGAAATTAGATAATATGTGCCTTAACAGTGGTGTGAATCCACATGTTCTGTGCTTTTCTTCTTTGTTTATACATTCTGTCTCCAACTGGTCCCTCAGTCCAGTTGGCTAATATTTTATCCTGTCAAGATGTTCAGGTCTGTTGAAATAGCTTGATTTCCTGAAGTGGGAAAGAGAACACCCATTCCACCTTTAATTTCAGCAATTAATCCTCTCTGTGTTTTCTTATTTTCTAGTGAGAGTGTTAATACAAAAACCATCAATAGAAAAATGCAGAGTGTATATTCAAGAGAACATGGCTAAACCAACAGGTAATTCTTCAGCTTGGATTTCCCAGGAATAACAGCTGACATTTGCTATTTACCAGGCTAACATCAGTCGAGGTTTAAAACACTCACTCATGAAGACACTACAGTCCCATGGTCTTATGCTGGAGGGAATTGCTGCATAAAGTCTTGTTAAGGGTCTCATGACTGGTAGCTGACAATGCTGGGAACCTCTTTGAAACTATGTGACCTTGAAGCCTGAGATCTTAACCACTTGGCCATGTTGCCTCAATGTGCTAGCACACTGGATCATTAACTTTAAAAACACTCTAATAGAATATTTGTTTTAACAAGTGTGTCAAATAGTTAACTTTGTCTAAAGTTAATTGATAGAAACACAAATGAATACTTGTTATTCATATTTCTTTGATATGTCATAACAGCAACTTTGTCCCTTCATGTGTTACTGAAAGTGTGTGTTAGTAAAGCAACTACTGTGTGTGACTGATGTGGTGCAGCAAGAACAGGGTAGGAATATTCCATGTCTCCTTCTCACTTCAGAGATTCCAGCTAAGTTAAAGTGTCCTAAAGACTGGCTGCCACACCGAGATAAATGCACACATTTTTCTCAAGATGCCAACACTTGGAAGGAAGGTCTGGCTGACTGTGCTACAAAAGGAGCCACTTTGCTGCTCATTCAAGACCAAGAAGAACTGGTAAGTTGTTCTATTTAATAGAGATGTCAGCACATTCTTGAAGCTACACCCATGTCCTAGACTTAATGGCTCTTCCATGCAAAGGAAGTGGAGACTTTACACTATGGAAGCTCATGGTCTGAGAGACTGATTGGTCATGTGAGCCAATAACTGCTTATGCAAGGTGAGTGTCCTAGGATCATAAATACCGGATACAGATTTCTCAAAGGAGCAAGAATTAACTGTGCTGGGGACTCAGGATGGATACAGGTGACACTTCAACTAGTTTCATGAGGTGGGAGAATATGAGTCCCCAGTACACAGACTCAGGGTTAAGTCCTCTACTCTGTTTTGATTATAGAGATTCATAATAGACTCAGCAAAGGGAAAAGGCGATTCATTTTGGATTGGACTAAATTACACATTGCCAGACAAGAACTGGAGGTGGATAAACGGCTCTACTTTAAGTTCTGATGTGTGAGTATTGGAGGAGCTAACCTGAATATTCATTTCAGATCATTTCAGGGCTTTAACACTGAATCCAAAGATTAAAGAGGTTCAGAACAATCTGAAAATACAATTCCAAAGGTGGTTGAAAATATCCATGTATAAACAGATATCAGCCTTTTATATGGTCATGTGTGTTTGTGTATGTATGTATACAGTGGACTATACATATATATGTACATAATGGACTATGTATGTATGTATGATGTATATATTATGTATACAATGGGCTAAGGCTGGGGACTAAACTAACTTCTTTGGAAAGAGAATGCAGTTTTCAACGCCTACTTAGAGCCTGTAGGCACATAGAACTCTTCTTTTTTCACTCTTACACTTTTTATATTTTCCAAATTATTTTTTAAGTGGTATTTTCCACACTGTGGTGAAAATAAGCCACAGTGTGTCATGAGGCCAGTTTCTCAGGTCACAACCAGCAGAGGAAGAGTGAGTGGGAATAAAAAGCATTCAGTGCCAGCAGGGAGCTTGGTCAGCTGAGAGAAATGACCACATTGTGACAGGTTACATTGTAGTGTAACTAGAGTTGTAAAAGATAGAATTATGGGAGGAGCTGTGGTGAAACAGGCCTTAGTCAGCTTTTGTTGTTGTAAAAAAATATCACAGAGAAACAAGAAAGTGAAATCATTTTGGCTCACAGTTGAAGGGGCCTCCTGTCCATCTTCAGCCTGCTCCATGGTTGCTAGCCCTGTGGCAATGCAGAAATGTGGTTGTATAAGGGCACAGGAAAGCTGCTCACCTCATAGTGTGCAGGAAGTAGAGGAGATGGCCACCCCCCGGGCTGGGATGGGGAGCAGAGATCTGCCTTTCAAAGGCCTGTGCCTTCACCCCTATGACATACATCTTTCCAGGAGGCCTCATTTTGTTTGGCTGGGAACTCAGCAATGGGTAAATTCCTTCATGGAGTTAGTGCACCCATGACCCAGTCACCTCTTCACAGTGTCACAGCTATCCCACACATGACCCTCTGGGGTATTTGCTATCAAAACTATAATTGTGTGTACAGGTAATAAAGAATGCCATTAGCCCTTTGGTGTCTTGTCATTTTTTATTGTGTGAGATTGTCATGGTAACTGTGCTACTGTGGTGATATTATTTGTGCTTTAACAAATAAAGCTTGCCTGGAGTTCAGAGGAAAAAGCCAGCCACTACATAAACATCAGGCAGTGGTAGCACACGCCTTTATCCTAGCATTTTGAAGGTAAAGATTCACCTGGATCTCTGTGAGTTCAAGACCACACTGGGAACAGAGCCAGGTGTGGTGGCACACGCCTTTAATCCCAGCACTAGTTAACTATAGAGGTCTGGAGGTCTGTACAGACAGACAGGAAGTGATAGAGCTGGGCAGAAAGAGGAAGTGATGTAGCTGGGTGGAGAGAGAAAAAAATGGCGGGGCACAGAAAAGTATATAGGCGTCAATATACAGGAAGTAGCTCTGGAGGCTGAGAAGTTTGAGGTGCGGTTGGCTGTGGCTTGTTCTATTCCTCTGATCTTTCAGTTTTCACCCCAGTCTGGCTCTGGGATTTTTATTAATAAGACCGTTTAGCAATTCGTATTACAGTGCTACAAAAGAGCTGACACTTCGGAGTTAAGTTATATATTTTAGTGCAATTGGTGATTTTTTTTTTGTATAGCAAGAACAGACTCTTCATTCCTTTCATAAGAAAAAGTATGTAGGATTCAGCCAAATTTCTGTACAGTGCTTTCAATGAGGTTTTCAGGGATTATAATGAGAATCGTTTTATTCATCTTGCTTGAATAAACTTAGGCAAATCTTACAAGAAAATGTACTTCTTGTTATTTCAGAGCACATGAGATTGAAATGAAAAATGATGAAACATACTTAGGTTTACTTAAAATGTACTGACAATTTATTAAGTATAGAAATTGTTAAACATAAGAAGTTGGCATTCAGTAGAGAAGTATATGTGTAGTGTACGGATTAAGCTCCGCTGATCTGTCAGTTTACTCTGAGGACAGAGTGACACTGGGATTAGGGAAAAGCGATTGGTAAGCCTGGAGCTGCTGTGCTCAGTCGAAAGTGTCAGTCAAGCAAGTTTTGCTTTTGTTTTAACTCTCTGTCCCTGGATTCGGGTACTGGAAAGGGAGAGAGTAACAGTTTCCTCCACAGGATTATTTGGGGAATTAATAAGGAATGTTAGAGAATTCTCCAGGTGTCTGGTAGGAGAAGGCCTGGGAAGCCTTAGAGGAATTTTGAAAGGAAGTCATTGACTTAAACAGACTGACCCTGAGGAATTATCCTGAAAGTTGAAGGAAGATCCTGAGGATGGAGGAAATAAAAGAGGGAAATCATGGTTGGACCAGCATGCTGACCACTAGGGTGGATCAGATTTGCCTCTCAATCCCAAGGGGCTCCACGAAGAGCAAAACAAGAAGGACACCTGTGAGGAGCCCTGGCACTGTCATATGTCACCTTCTTTGTAAGACCCACCAGTGCACTTAGAACTCATCTGTCCCTTACAACCAACCTTGATACTGTCTGTGTTAGCGCATGAATTCTAGTTGCCACCAGCATGGAGCCATGGGAGCCATGAAAAACATGGAGGTTTGAAACCCATGTGTTAATGAAACACTTCAACCTAAGGAAGGAGAATGAAAGGAATTGTGACTCTGTATCACATGAGCTAAGGCTCTTTCCCTCTCTGCATCCAGTTCTGTGATCTAGACTCTGTGAGCTCACTCTGAATTCATTGAACACCTACTGTGTGTAACTGTTGCCACACATTCATGTCCGTCTTAATACTTCCCCAAACACTAGCTTGTTAAACCACATACATGTGTGTGTATATATATAATATAATCTTTCATATATATAAAACTTTATGCTTTTATGCTATTAATCTATTTTTAGAGATTTATTCATTTTTGGTTTATATATAGGAGTGTTTGCCTGCATGTGTGTATGTGTACCACATAAATGCCTGGTAACCATGGGAAGCCAGAAGAGGGTATCAGATCCCTTTTTACTGGAGTTACAGATACTGTGAACCAACGTGTGGGTACTGGGAACTGAATTCAGGTCCTTTGCAAGAGCAGCCAGTGATTTAACCACTGAGCCATGTCTCCAACCCCTATCCCTGTAAATGAAAGAAAACTGAAACTAAAAAGAAACGGGGGTCTTCACATGACGTGTTAGTGGTGCAATGAGGAGGTCATCATCTCTTTCAAACCGGCTCCGTTTCATGCGTCATTTTGAAGATTCTTGCTGGAAGGGTTCTTTGCCAGTGAAGAAACAGCAGGTTTTAGAATCAGCTCCGCCTTCCATGTTTATAGCATCATGTCTGTGTTTACTATACTGGATAACTGTGCATTCCTCTGTTCCTTTAAAGTCCAAAGGAAAGCAATGGCTGACAGGATCACTGTGAGAAAATTCTAAACACTAACAGTGGCTATTCTCTTGCTCTCAGATTACAAGTCATTGGTGAAGCTAAAGAAAACAGCTGTGCCTCCATCTCAATTGACAAAGTGGTTTCTGAGGGCTGCGTTTCAGACAACAAGTGGATCTGCGAAAAGGAACTAAAACGTCTCTGAAACCACGTGTGATGACCCCTGACTGTGAATCCCATCTCCATTACTCTACCATCCACACCGGATCTCTGCACCCAATCTGTCTAGGCTGCTACCCCACCCCCTCCTCCAGTGCACAGTTAGTGTCACACTGTATGGACTTTAAAAACATTGTGACTCCTACAGATGCCCGTGTCCAGTTTCTTCACTCTGTAAAGGGGACAGAGATGCTGATGTGACATTTAAGAGAAGTGATCTGTGGAAAGAAGTCCAGACAGCTGAGGGGCACTGGACCTCACTCTGTGTGTCTGAGGTCATCTGCAAACAGCCGCAGAAAACCATTTGCAAAATCATTATTAAAAAGCTCTTAATGCAGGGTATGGTGACTCATGCCTGTATTAACAGCACTGGGAAGGCTGAGCCAGGAGGATCATGAGTTCAAGGCCAGCCTGGGTGTGGTGGGTTAAATGATAAATGTCCTCCATAGCCTTTGACATTTCATCACTTGGTCCCCAGTTGGTGGCACTGACTGGAAAGGTTTAGGAGTGCAGCCTTGCTGGAAGAAGATTGTCGCTGGAGGTGGCCTTTGAGAGTAAAAGACTCACTTACTTGTGGTTTGCTCTGCCTCATGCTTTCTGCTCAAGATGTGAGCTGTCAGCTTTCTGCTCCAGTCTCCATGCTGTCTGTCTTCTTCCTGCCGTTTGCTCTGTAATCCTCTAGAACCAACAGCCAAAGTAAACTCTTTCTTCCGTAGGTCACCTTGGTCACGGTGTTTTATCATAACTACAGAAAAGTAACTAATGCATAGGGTGACACAGTAACTTAGTCAAATGACAACACAAGCTATGCTCTTGGAATTAGTTGGAGTGAACATATTTGCAAATGAGGCAGACAAGCATAGGGAACAATTCAGTAACTTGGGAATCTACTTCACAGTGGAGAGAAAAGGAGCATCTGAAGGAAGATGATGAGAAAGGAAGCTGTAGGATTCCGGTAATCAGGAACAGTCCTAAGGGGCTGAGTCCCAGCACCCAGGAGAAGCAGCCAGGAGGATCACTACAAGCTCCAGACAAGTGCAGTCTGCACAGTGAGATCCAGGCCATGCAGTGGGACACAGAGAGTTTCTGTCTGAAAATACAAAATACAAAGAAGAAAAGAAAAAAGCATTTTCCTCGAGCCCACTAGAAGGCTCTGGATTGGAGATCCTCATGCTAGGAGGGCTCTTCTAGTCATCAGTTCTGAAAGCTATAGTCCAAGCTACACACCTTACAACTGAGATTGGATGCTAGTCAAAGGGACCAGACGTGGAAATGTTTCTATATTATATTTCAATGTGCTGTCTACATTTTAGTGAGAAAGGAAAACCTGGTCATTGAGAACTGTGGGTCTTGGTATCCCACCTGCCCAAGTGATTGGCTTGGATTTGGAAGTAAATGTTTTTATTTTTCTGAAGACATGAGAAATTGAGCATTCAGCCAATTCTCCTTCTTGGCACTAGAGGCCCATGAAGGGAGATCTAGCCAGGATTAAAACCAATACTGTACATTCTGTGATTTTGTGACAAGGCCAGACAGTGCAGAGGTTCTTCCATCTTGTATTCTTGCTGAAGCTATTCCAGATTTAACTAGAATTTGATCTCCCAGCTAATTTGTCTTAGCTTCTGCTAAACTGTTTTCTTGCATAGAAACACCCCTTCCAGATAACTGCTTATCTTAGCTCCTGTCAAACTGCTTGTTTTCACTGCAACTGCTAAGCAAGGTGCTATGATGTGGTTTCTGCCTTCAGAAACTCTGTGCTCTGGAAACTCTGTGCTATAATTGGGACCCAAATACCTGAATGTAATTTCAGCTGACTGAAATACAGACTTTTGATTTCTTATAAACTGTGTCTGAATGGTCGTCTCTGGAGGACGCCACATAACATTTTAGATGTCCCACTGAGCTCTTCAAAGACTGGACTGAGACACTTTTGGGCCTTGAGATTCCCAGGAGTGGTTAAAAGTACACCAGCTGGAGAGAACTGCTAGGGTGTTCATACCCTGAGATGTTCCAGGGTCCCAAGGAAATCCTCTCTGACTAATTGGCACCTAGAGCTCCAGAGGCACCCTGAGGACTGGTCTGAATATCTCTGGAGGTAAGTTCTGTTGTAAGAGGTGCTATTTGGTTAGGACACAAGAGGGGGGTCAGATGTGACCATAGAGCCTGTGTCAGGGATCCATGTGACATGTCACTGGACTTCCCTGGTCTGTTCAGATGTATGAATGTGAGGTGGCCACCCCTGCTTGGCTGTACTCTCTCTCTTTCTCTGACTGTTTCCCTATTTGTGCCTCTGTATGTTTCTATCGGTTGTGTTGGTTGGAGAAACAGGTTTAAAACGGAAAGGAAAGTGAGTCTCCCTGAGCCCACAGCCACAGTGCAGGATTTCCCATGGGCTCACAGGCCATGCCAGGCCACTCACTGGGCTGTGGTGGCCCCCTTCCAGTGGCAACTGTGGCTGTGATTCAGTGGCTGGTGACTGCTGTTGTTGCTATGGCAATCCTGGTGGCTCCTGAGCTACAGCTGTAGCCACCAGTTTCCCTGTCATAACCAGTGGCTTTCTCTGGTGTAAGATACAATCCCCTGAGCTTAAGACCTGTTCCCTCTTGTTGCAGACCCAAATCCTTTTTGCCCAACTAGGTCACCCAGAGAAACAAGAAACTTCTGCCTGTTCTCTTCTGCCTCACAGTATGGAGTAGGAAATAGTTCCCAGAGCCAGTTTGCCAGCAAAGGGGGAAGTAATTCCCCAGTCTCACCAGGGGAAAAGTGAAAGTTCAGCTCCTTCCCCATTCACAGTCTATGTCCCCTTCTCTCTCCCAGTGACCTGCATAATTGAAAGACCCCAAACCCTCCATTGTCAGAGAAGCCACCAGCCCTTTTCAGCCTGTTGGAAATTGTTTTAAGGTAAGAGGGCATTGTATCCTTTTTTCTCCCCTGTAGATGTAACCGTCTTGTTAAATAAGAAACACAGAGCCAATGCAGAGATGAAAGCCCAAGAGGTCAGAGTAATATAACTAAGCGCTAAAAACCTTACCCTTCACTGCTGCTCCTGTGCTTCCCTCCGCAAGAGACCTACTTCCTGTGTGTTTGTCTTCTTATAGACTTTCTGTTCTGCCTTCTCATTGGTTGTAAACCCAACCACATGACCTCCTCATCACTGCCCATATATACAGACCTCCAGATCTTCTATGGTTGGTATTGAGATTAAAGGCGTGTGTCTCCATGCTGGTGGTGTCCTTGAACACACAGAGATCTGCCTGTCATGTGATCGGGATTAAGGGCATGTGCTACCACTGCCAGACTTCTGCTATGGCTTGCTATTAGCTATGACCCCCAGGCAACTTTATTTATTAACATAGAAATAAAATCACATTTCAGTACAAATAAAATATCACCATATTTCCCCTTTTCTATTTTAATAAAAAGAAAAAAGGAAAAAGTTATAACTAATATAAGAAAAACTATATACAAAAGTACAATAACTATATGCCATATATACAATCAATTGACTGCTGACAAACAGGACAAAATGGACAGACAGGACACAAAACAAAGGACTACCGATTCTTGCCAAGACAAGTGTGGTTGTGGCTTTATCAAAAGGCATCTTCTGGTTCCCTTTAGAAATTTTTTTTGGTGGGGGGGTGAATTCACGAAAAAGCTACTTGCCTGTGGCCTTGCGGGCCCCAGCTCAGACCCGAGCTACCCTCAGCCAGTTATGGTGAAGCACACTGGTTGGATTTACTGAAGGAGGCAGAGGCAGGAGGATCCCGAGTTTGAAGGGATAGGAGGTTTTTGGTTGTTTAATGAGTTTTGGATATTGTCATTGTTTACAATGATTGGTTACAAGTTGTTAATTGTTAATGGTCAGGAAAAAAGATGAACATGGAGATTATATTCAGAGGTTTTGTTTAAAAAAAGAAAGAAAAAGAAAAAAGAGAATATAGATAATGAAGTAGATCATCGAATCTACTCTGAGAAAAAAGATAAAGAAATAATAGGATAAATGGGTAGATCACTGAATCTACTCTAAAAAGAAAAAGGGGAAAATATAAAATGACAAAAGGTAGATTACTGAATCTATTATGAAAAGAAAAAATACTTTAAAAAAGGAACTACTTGTTTTAAATAGGATAAGTAATGAAACTTTTTGTCTGAGTTTATCAAATGTTACTGGACTGGACATTGTTAATATATATAATGGAGTTTTTTGTCTGAATCTGTCAAATGTTAATGGACTAGACATTGTTAATGTAATTTTTGACTGTATATATTGTATATACTTACTGGATAGTTTTTCTTGTATTATTTATAAGCTTTTTTTAAAATTTTAGACAAAATAAGGGGAAATGTGGTGGTATTGTGTTCCCCAAAACATTGTGCACCCTAATAAACTTATCTGGGGTCAGAGACAGAACAGCCACTAGATACAAAGGCTAGAAAATGGTGGCACTCATACCTTTAATCCTAGCATTCCAGAGACAGAAATCCCTCTGGAGCTCTGTGAGTTCAAGTCCACATTGGAAACAGCCAAGCATGGTGACACATGCCTTTAATCCCAAGAAGTGAGCCTTTAATCCCAGGGCGTGATGGCAAAAACAGAAAGATATAGAAGGCGTGGAGACCAGAAACTAGAAGCATTTGGCTGGTTAGGCTTTTAGGTGGTTAAGGTTTCAGGCTTTGGAGCACCAGTTCAGCTGAGATTCATTCTGGATGAGGACTCAGAGGCTTCCAGTCTGAGGAAACAGGATCAGCTGAGGAACTGGCGAGGTGAGGTGGCTGTGGCCTGTTCTGTCTCTCTGATCTTCCAGCGTTCACCCCAATACCTGGCTCAGGTCTGATTTTATTAATAAGAAATTTTAAGATTCATGCTACATTCCCCCACCAAACATTATTGGGAGGATTAAAAGTGGCATCCAGAAGACCTACTATCTAACTTAAGGGGTAACTCAGTCTACTCAAGGAAAGCTCTATGAGACATATTGGGTATTTAACCCGTAGTCCCAGATGCCCCCAGAAAGCCAGCAAGTCACTAATATTGCCTTTGTCATGCAGTCAGTCCCAGGCATAAGGAGAAAACTCCAGAAATTAGAGGGATTTGAAGGAATGAATAGGCTTAACTTTTGGAAATAGCTCAGAAAGTTTACAACAGGTGAGATTCAGCCAAAGACAGATAGCGATGGAAACTCTCCCATGTGGTAATCTCTGCCCTTGGGAAAACAGATAATAAAATGCTATTGATATACAGATGAAACCTTCTCAAGCATGCTATTGACATACAGAATAAACCTCATGCATGCTATTGATATATAGATTAAACCTTCTCATGCATGCTATTCATATATAGATTAAATTTTCTCACATGTGCTATTGATGTATACATTAAACCTTCTCATGCATGCTATTCATATATAGATTAAACCTTCTCACTCATGCTATTGATGTATACATTAAGTCTTCTCATGCATGCTAATAACATATCAAGAAAACCTTTTCACAAATGCTAGGCAAGCACAAATGCAACACTGATCCGTACCACCATCCTCTTTTGTAAATTTTGTTCTGTAACAAGGTCTCTATGTAATTTCCAGGTAGGCACTATTATAGCTGAGTGCCACATTTGTCTTTATTGAAGTGTATGTTCAGGGCCAGTAATATGGCTCACGAGATAAAGGCACCTGGATTCACATGGTGAAAGTAGAAAACCAACCCCAGCAAGCTGTCCTGTGATGTCCACACTTGTGCTATACATAAATACACACAAATAAATAATTAAATGTAATAAAAATGTAACTTTCTAATAGACTGTGTCTGTTTTGAGTCTGTATTTTTATTTCTAGATATATACAAGCATATCTCATTCAGGAAAATACTTTTCTCAGTGTTCAGCTTCTACTTCATTTAGCCCTTTTTGCTTTGCAGTCCATTTTATTTCCAGTAAACTAATGAGAAGGTCCTGTGTGTAATTCACTTCTGTATTCCCAGAGACCAGCACAGTGTGTCAACCACAGAGTGTTCAAATCACACGTGTAGAGAATTCCCAGAGACCAGCACAGTGTGTCAACCACGGAGTGTTCAAATCACATGTGTAGGGAAAGTATGTTCTCATGGCAGTGAATGTGAGATGTTCAAATGAATTGTATTCAAGTAAATTCTTTACAAAGAAAACTACTTTTCTAAAATAAAAATCAGAGAAACAAGTCATTTTGCATTGTTAGACTGTGTGGTTGTTGTGTGACAGACTTTCCTGGGGAGATGCAACACACAAATCTACTCACCCCAGAGAAGGAGCCCACGACAGACCAAAGTACAGATATCACCGAAGTTCAACGTGATGAACCAATGAGTCTTATCGGGGTTACTTACAGGAATATGAGTGTGTAGGGGGTGGTTACTTACAAGATCAGAATTGACTCAAAGACAGATGCACCAAAGCCCGTCCCAGCGTGAGTGACGGCTCACAAAAGCTGGAACACTGGGACACACTGCACAGCCTGCAGACAGCTCATCGGAAGAGAGTGTCTGTCTTAGTTACTTTTCTGTTACTGTGACACAGTGACCAAGGCAACTTGTAAAAGAAAGAATTTTTGCAGGCTTGCTTAAAACTTCAGATGGTGAGCCGATGACCATCATGGTGGGGAGCATGGCAGCAGGCAGGCAGGTATGTTGGAGCAGTGGCTGACAGCTTTCATGTAGACTCAACAACCACGAGGCAGAAAGAGATAGCTAATTGGGCTTGGTGTGGGCTTTTGGTACCCCAACCCCAGTGACATAACTATTCCAACAAGGCCACACCTCCTCCAACAAGGCCACACCTCCTCTAGCAAGGCCACACCTCCTCCAACAAGGCCACACCTCCTCTAGCAAGGCCACACCTCCTCTAACAAGGCCAAGATTGTACCTCTTAATTCTCCCCAAACATTTTCACCAACTGTGGACCAGGCACTCAAATAGATGAGCCCATGGGAGCCATTCTCATCCAAATCACCACAGTGTCCTTTCCAGCGGCTCAGTTGGTCTGTTCCTCTTCCAGGTAACCCTGCTGGTCTCTGCTTCCAGGCAGCTGGGCTTGTCTGAGAGTGACACTCAGCAGTCACTTACAGCATATACACTCTTAGGGAGGAGGGTACCTAGAAAATGGGGTCAGTTTGAGGGATGTCCTGAAGCTATTTTGAGTGGTTTAACTTCCTGTCTTCCAAGCTTCCCTTTAGGATGGAATGTTTCTCAGAGGAAACTGCAGTACTACAATATTAATTCACAAAAGAAATGTGATTGACGTTGTGACTCTCGCTGGTGTAATAGTCATCAATACAAACTGGCTTCTAAGCCATATACCTATTTATCATCCAGTAACTTGAAAATTTTTGTAGCCCCTGTCACAGGATTTCCTCCTAGGCAAAATGGGTCAGAGAATGGCAGTACTGCTACAAGCTTATCCACGAACGTGTCTCTTCAGTCTCAGTAAGCGGGTAACGCCCTGTTCTTCCACTGTTGCGTGGTGGAGATGAGAATGACAAGAACAGCAATAGTCTCCTCTAGAATGCAACCTCCCAGTGACAGTGCTGCCACCCACAGGTGACAGCTGTTCAAACCATCTTCTCACAGTCACTGGAACTCACCACTAGTTGAAGGAAATGAGCCCTGAGTTTACTGTTCTCCTGGCTAGTGATTAATAGTATGTCTCTATCATATGGGGCAGCAGCAGTCAGCCACAGCACCCAGCTAGCCACACGGTCACAGTGTTCCCTGTGACCAGCATTGTTTAGATACAGTCATTAGATAATTTTCAGGAGACATACAAAGCCATATTATAAAAGTGTATAGGCTGGGTGCAGTAGTAATAGTTTAATAGCCTGGGTGCAGTAATAATAGTTTAATAGCCTGGGTTCAGTAATAATAGTTTAATAGCCTGGGTGCAGTAATAATAGTTTAATAGCCTGGGTTCAGTAATAATAGTTTAATAGCCTGGGTGCAGTAATAATAGTTAAATAGGCTGGTTGCAGTGGTATGTATCTTTAATAATAATCCTGAGAGACAGAAGCAGGAAGATCTCTGTGAGTTTGAGGCTAGCTTGGTCTACATATCAAGTTCTAGGCCAGCCAAGGCTACACAGTAAGATCCTGTCTCCCAAAAGAAAAAAACACAGCAACAAAACAAACCCAGTTTTATATTAGTGCTCTAACTTAAAAAACAAATCCCATTGAGGGGCAGGAGAGATGGCTCAGCAGTTCAGAGCACTGGCTGCTCTTTCAGAGGACTCAAGTTTGGTTTTCAACATTCCACAGTGACCCATGACAATCCCTAACTCAAATTCCGTGGGGTCCAGTGCCCTCTTCTGACCTCTGCAGGCACCGGGTGTGTACATGATGCACATACATACATGCAGCCAAACACTCATACACGTGAATATAAAACAGATGATTCTGAAAAATAAATAAGCTTAGAACAACAACATGAATCCCTATTACAGGTCTGAAGGCCAGGGGTTCAGAGGAGATCTTATTGAATTATAATTTACAGTGGGGCCATATTCCTTTTGGAGGGTTAAGGGCAAACTCTTTCTTGGCCTAACAGTCTCTAGAGGCCACCTGCTTTCCATGGTAAGAGCCCCTTCCTCCATCTTCAGAGCCAATGGTGCAGCATCTTTAACTTTTTCTCTGATACCCTGTCTTCTCTGTTGAGGAACCCCATGATTAGGTTAGAACACCGGCTTGATTCAGAAAAATTCTCCATCTCAAGGTCTTTACTTCACTCACATCTGAAAGGACATTTTTCTGTGTAAGGTACTCGGTACACAGGATGGGGGTTAGGACAAGTATGTCTGTGGGACCACTGTCCTTATAACTACACATGTATGAATTTAAACAACCACCAGATTTCAAGGGTCATGTTGAATCTGGTCTGCTTTTGCCCCAAAAGCTGAGGCCTTTTGCCTCATAAAACACTGTCCTTTATGCTCCTCACTCATCCAGTCTCTGTACCATGTCAGGTTGTCAAAATCAGAGGGTCCAAGGGCAGTGAGGCAGAGGTGATCTGGGACCGATAATTTTCATGACGTTTTGCTGTGTTTGTGTTATTTACAGTTTATGTGAATCATCCCTGTCATTTGTGTCAAGGCTTTTCCATAATGCACGGACCTGAGAGTCAACTGTGTCCCCTGAGCAACCACAGTAAACTCTCTGGTCCACAAAGCTGAACTGGGGTGTGCTTGTTTCTTTAATTCACAGCTGCCCCCTCTATCTGGGAAGAATAGAAACAGACTCCTGGGGAAGGTATTGCCTCACTGTTTAAGGTGAAAATACTGAGAAATGTGTTTCTTTTTTCCCCTTGTGTCTCTGGCTTCCCCCTCTTGGATCCCTTTTATCTTTAGTTTGCTTTGTTTTCTACAGAGTTACGGTCATTGTAGAGCTTTTGTCTTAGTTCTCCTTCTCCTCTTCTCCCTTCTGCCCCGGATGCTCATAGGCTGATCACCTGCTGCTTCTTCAGCTGTCCAGTAGCAGCTTCCTTGCTCTGTTCACAGCGTGGCCTGACTACACTCAGCTTCCCTGCCTCTTGCATGTCCTGTGGCCTCAGCCATCACCTCTGCTCTCTGCTGTCCCTGCTGCTGCTCCCCTGATGTTACCAGCTCAGCCTGAACTGCTTAGAGGAGGCAAGAAAAGGCCACTCCAGGGAAGCATTTTTTGAGGACTGATGTTGCCACAGGAGAGGAGGAGGGCGACTCCCAGCACCTGGGTCACCAAGCCCAACATCCTGCTTGCACAGCTCAAGAAGGGGTGTTTGAACCAAACATCACCCTTTGATAAGTCACAGCCTTGACTTTGAGCACCAATCACAGCCACTGAGGCTTGTTTTTTGGACCAACCACAGCCTTGACTTTGGGCACGGGCTATAGAAGTCTCTCTGCTAGGCCCCCAGGAAAGGTGCTACTCCTCCAGCCTAGATGACATGGCTGCAGAGTCATCCAGAGTTCGGTGAGGCTGTGACAGCAGGTGTGGCAGTTTGAATGAGAATGCCCCCATAGGCTCCTATGTGTGTGTGGTGGGATGCATTTTCTCAACGGAGGTTCCCTCTTCCAAAATGACTGTAGCTTGTGTCAAGTTGCCATTAAAGCAGCCAGCACAGAGAGTATTCTGTTCAGTTCCTGTGGTGCTTTGAATGAGAATGAACCCAATAGGCTCATATGTTTGAATACTAGAACCATAGCTGGTAGAACTGCTTGGGAAGGATTGGGAGGTGTGGCCTTGTTGGGGGAGGTCTGTCACTGGTGGTGAGCTTTGAGCTCTTGCCATTTTTTCCTAGTTAGCTCTGCCTCTCTCTACCTCATGTTTGTGGTTGTTGTCTCAACTTGTAAGCTCTCGGGCTACTGCTCCAGTGCCATGCCCGTCTGCTGGCTGCCATGCTTCCTGCCATGATGGTCATGGACTCACCCTCTGAAACTGTAAGCACCAAATAAACTCTTTCTTCTATAATTTGCCTTGGTCATAGTGTCTTAGCACAGCAATACAGAAGTAACTAAGCCAGAGAGTAAGACTAGGTCAATAGGAAATCTAGCTGATGACTTCTAATGCCGTGCTACACAGGGTTATATTTGGTCTCAGAGAAAATAAGAACATCCCCAGTGCTGGGGCAAGCAGTCTTAGAATTTTGGACAGTCTGAAAATGGAAGATATAAAGAAAGGAAAGGAAATGTGCTTTCTGGGTTACATCAGAAACAAGCAGGCTATCAGTGGGGTTCTGTAAGCAACTGCATGAAGGGAGGAGATCCTGTATGTGCATATCTCATCAAGACCACCAATTCAGGCTGTTCCACAACATGGTTTGTCATGGTTAGAGTTATCATTGCTATGATAAAACACCATGACCAAAACTAAGTTGGAGAGGAAAGGATTTATTTGGGTTACACTTCCATACCACTGTTCATTGTTGAAGGAAGTCAGGACAGGAGCTCAAGCAGCGGAGGAACCTGGAGGCAGGAGCTGATGCAGAGGCCATGGAGGGTGCTGCTTCCTAGCTTGTTTCCCATGGCTTGTTTGGCCTGCTTTCTTATAGAACCCAGGACCACCAGCCCAGGGATTGTACCACACATCATGGGCTGGGCCCTCCCCATCAATCATTAATTAAGAAAATGCCCTACAGGTCTGCCTACAGCCTGATCTCATGGAGGTATTTTCTTAATTGAGGTTCCCTCCTCACAAAATAGTTTGTGACAAGTTGACAATAAAATTGTCACATGGTCTAACAAAGACATTTCAGAAATGTTTTATAGTTAGTTGTACAACAAAATAAAGTTGTAAACTAAGGCATTTTAAAAATACTTTGGTGGAAACATCAGATAAGCGGGTTACAGAAACCCAGGGAAATAAATCTCTTCCATAATTTCCTAATGCTGTCTGATGTCATTCTTAGCTCCTGAGTTGCTGAGACTTACTGATCTGTTAATATATTCTAAAGATTTCATCTGGTGTCACATGCCAGGCCTTGACTCCTAAAGGCTCCAGAGTCCCCTAAACAGCACCATCCACAGGGAGCTAAGTGTTCAAACACACAAGCAGATGGGGAACATTTCTCATCCAAACCATCACAGGCTTCCACACTCTGTCTCTGCAGGCCCCCTCCCGGATGGCTGCTTGCCTACCATGTGGCTGACATCCAAGTCAACTTAACCCAAAAGACATGGCTTTTCCTCTTCTCTGTCTCCCTCCTCCCTGCTGAAGCTGAGAGCTCTTCCTGCTCTGAGATTTCTTGTTTACACTCTGATAAAATTGCCCTGGAGCTTCTGCTTGAGTCTGTTCTTAAATTCTTTTATTAATGAGATGAAGGACCCCAGCAGGGGACCCCAAATTCCCTGATGACACTAACATTTATTTTTAATTTGGAGCAGCTTATAAACTTCTTGGGAAATTATCAACCTCTCTATTTCTTTTCTTAGATGCTTTAAAATGCCAATTAAAACATGTGACCCATTTGTGATCTTTCTTCCCATTGCCTAGGATTCATAGCTTAGGGTGAGAATTAAAAATGTTTTAGACATACCAGACACTTGTCATTTTTATAAATACTTGCAAGCTAAGTTGTTTTCGGAATTAACAAATCTGCAAACAGCTAGAGCACCAAATGGTGGCTTATCTCCAAACATGTCTTCCTTCCTCAAATCCCTGTTTTTCCCTTCTCTATGCTAGCTGATGAGATTTGTGTTTGGGGTCAGGGTTGTATGCTGCCTATTGGGAATAACTGTCCAGCACTCACCCCAGGGTCATTTCCTCTCAGGTGTCCCTACACATTTACAGGAGAAACCCAGTCTCACTTTATAACTGTGGGCTCTGAGAACAAGAAAAGAGGCACACAGCTCTGGGACGACACAGTGTGTACTTACTGGGAACTTATGACAGAAGCTGGTTCTATAGGGTGAGGAGAAGGGTAAGTCCTCCCTCCAGCCTGAATTATCCTGTTACTGAGAGCTAACAAAAAACACACAGTTCTTGGCATCAGGGTTCAATCATGAAGTTCCACCTATTTCTGTATGTATGGGTATATATATGTGTGTGTGTGTGTGTGTGTGTGTGTGTGTGTGTGTGTGTGTGTACAACTTGCAAGCCTGATGCCCAGAAGAAAGGGTTGGGTCCTCTGGAACTTGAGTTATAAACAATTATGAACTGCCATGTGGGTAGTGGGAATTGAACGCAGGTCCTCTGGATGAACAGCCAGTGCTTGTAACCACTGACCTATCTCTCCAGCAGTTCCATCTATTTCTATTATGATGTATTCTGCATGGCATGCTGGCAAATTGGGGTGGGTGGGGAAGATCCAGGTTACTCAGGGCAAGTACACCTATCACAAGTCAAGCTGAACACAGGAAACCATTCATAGCACTGTCTGAAGAAGTCACAGAAGATTTTTTAAAATATGTAAATCAAGCTTCCGGATGTGAAAGCTGCAGTGTCTAAGTAAAGATTTTTTTCTGGATCAAATGAACAATGGAGGAGACTTGTGGAAGAAAAAATATCAATGACCTTGAACAAATAACAGTGTCAATCATAAAGTATCAAAGTTCTAAATGGACACTATTCACTTGGTTTTTTGCTGTTATTAATTGAGGGTATTTTAATTTTGAGAGATATTTAATGGTTGAGTCTCTAGATTTGGAAATTCTGATAATCATATAACTCTGACATTGGATAGAAGAGGTGAGGGGTTTGTGGAGATATGGGAACAGACACACGACTATAGAGTTCTCATTGCACTATAATTTATGAGTAAATAGGAATGAGATTCATATCAACAGTGTGATAGAGTATAATAAAGATATAAGAACAACAGATGGGAGAGGAGTAGCATAAATGTGTGTTGGAAAATACAGTACATGCAATAGTCTAGAGAGGCACATTGTGTTACATCCCTGTAACAGAATGGAGATAGCAATAATAGAGAGCAAGTCCCTCTACACCCAACAGCATGGATGGCATTGCAAGTGTGCAAGGTTTCAAGTAAATAAAAAAAAAATTAAAAGAGGCTTATGAGGCCGGGTGGCGCACGCCTTTAATCCCAGTACTCGGGAGGCAGAGCTGGGCAGATCTCTGTGAGTTTGAGGCCTTCCTGGTCTACAGAGCAAGATTCAGGACAGGCACCAAAACTACACAGAGAAACCCTGTCTCAAAAAACCACCCCCCCCAAAAAAAAAATCAAAAAAAAAAAAAGAAAAGAAAAAGGAGGGTCTATGTGATGGTTCAGCAGATAAAGGAGCTTGCCGTGGAAGCCTGGCAATCTGAGTTCAGTCCCCAGAACACATAAAGGTGGAACAAAAAAAATTCACAAAGTTGAACTCTGACATCCATTTGTGTATCTAGACAAACACAAAGCATGGCATGTGCATTCCCTCCCATCACACCCACAACAAAAAATTAAAGGACACTTTAAAAAGTTGGGAACATGGAAAACTCCCTGCAGAGACCACTAAACATCTTCTCTGTTGACTAGAATAAAGACCAGAATATTTTTTAATTAGCATGGTGATATATTACAATTGATGGAAGAATAAAATATTTGTAATGGTTTTGTAAAACTCCTTGCCATAACTACTAATGTTAAACACAATCAAAATATGCTACAATATTTTATTCATAATGACATTTGTCCCTAAACATAAAAAATATGCTCAAAGAGTATGAACAAAATGGTCACAAGCACAAATTTTAGCAGTCTGGAAAATTAGGTGCTAAATAGTAGTACAATAGAAACATTAGAATATATTAATGCAATGGGATACTATTTATCATCAAAGAAGAACCCATTCATACATTAGACAACAATATAAATGATCTCAAAAACATAATATTCAGTACAAGAAGTGAGATGCTGCAGAATACATTGTAAACAGTTTCGTTTCTATAACACTCACAGCCAGACATTTAAACACATATTGAGACTACGGTGCATGAAAACTGAAAGTAACCCATGCTATGAAAACAGTGGCTTGCTTAGTTAGGTGTGTCCCCAAGAACACTGGGGCACTTGCTCAAGGGAAAACCAGACTCAGCCCAGTTCCAAATGGATTCCTCTCCTCCAATCAAAAGTGCCAGTGTTTGTTCTTCAGGCCTGGCTTGACAAGCTTTCATCTTCCCCAAAATGACAAAAGAAAGTCTAAATCAACCCTTGTCTTCCACATCACCAGTTCTGGAGTTCACAAAGCCTGGCACAGTACACCGTTGGCCTCCTGTGAGTTGTGCTGCACATTACACTTTGGCCATATGGACTTTTGGATTTGATTTGCTATTTTTGGTGGTGATATATTGTGTACCCCAATAAAGGTTACTTGGGGATCAGAGGACAAAGCCAGAGACTAGATTAGACATAGAGGTCAGTCAGTGGTGGCACACACCTTTAATCTCAGCACTTGAGATCTCATGTCTTTGCTTGGGAAGGACACACACCTTTAATCCCAGGAAGTAATATGGCAGGACACAGAAATGTATATAAGGCATGAGGAAACAGGAACTCATGCTCTTGATGCTGAGGATTTCTTAGAGGTAAGAACATGGCTGGCTTGTTCTGTTTCTCTGATCTTTCAGATTTCATCCCAATATCTGGCCTTGGTTTTTTTTTTTTTTTTTTTTTTTTTTAATTAAAAAGGCCATTTAGCAATTGGTGTTACAATTTTTTTTTTTGAGACGGGACCTCATGTATCCCAAGGCTGGACAGTGCTGTCCTTGAACTCCAGATCTTCCTGCCTCAGCCTCTATTGGGATTATAGGCATGAACCTTGTTGCCAGGTTCAGGGCAGCTTTGGTGGTGCCTGGTGCCCGGGCTACTCCCAGTACTTTAAGTTTTTTCTGTCTCCACACTGACTCTTCAGAGAACTGGACCTGCATCTATCCAGTGGGTGACTTAAAATAGGAAAAGGGGCTTCAAATCTGTTTAGCCCTAACCCTTGGATCCCACTCAGTTCTGGATGTAGACATGTAATTTAACAGCTGGGCATGGTGGCACATGCCTTTAATCCCATACTCAGGAGGCAGAGGTAGGCAGATCTCTGAATTTGAGGCCAGCCTGGTCTACAGAGTGAGTTCTAGGAGAGCTGTGGCTACACAGAGAAACCCTATCTCAAAAAAATCAAAATAATTATAATAGTAATAATAATTTAGAAAACATTTTGTCAAGAACTATAACATATGCTATGGTATTTTAAATGAGAATGGCATACACTGATTATTTGAATATTTGGCTCTCCCTTGGTAAAACTGTTTGGGAAGGATTCAGAGGTATGGCCTTGTTAGAAGAGGTATTCCACTGGCATTGGGCTTTGAGGTTTTAAAATCCCATATCACTACCAGTTAGCTCTCTTTCTCTGGAGATAAGATGTAAGCCCTCAACTACTGCTCCAATGCCTGCCTGCCTGCCTGCTGCCTTGTTCCCTGATCCATGATGGTCGTGGACTCACCTTTGAAACTGTAAGCAAGCCCCAACTAAGTGTTTTATTTTATAAATTGCCTGGTCATGGGTGTCTCTTCACAGCCATAGCAAAGTAACTAAGACACAAGGCTACTTCAACCTAGGTATGTTTGGCCTTTCTCCAGTTCTTCAGAGTGTCCAACAGGCCCTGACAAGAAACAGCAGGCCACAAGAGCAGAGGTGGTGCTGGAGTTTGTGGGAATTGCTGCCTAGTCCCAGAAGAAACCCAGGTGTGCCGGTTAGGTGTGTCAACTTGACCCAAGTTAGAAGAGGGAACCTCAGCTGAGAAACTGCATCCGTCAGATTGGCCTGTGGGCAAGTCTGGGGGGCATTTTCTTGACTGATGATAGATGTGGAAGGGCCCATCCCCCGTGGGCTGTGCCACCTCTAGGTGTGTGGTCCCGAAGAATAAACGCAAACATACAGACAAGCCATGAAGAGCAAGCCAGTAAGCAGTGTTTCTCTGTGGTTTCCGCTTCCGTTCTGGCCACAGCTTCTTTCCTGGTGAACTGTCAACTGGAGGCTGATAGTTACACCCCAAGTTGGTTTTGGTCATGGTGTTTTGTCACGGCAATGAGAACCTAACTAGGACAAAGAGCATCACAGCCCCACACCAGCGTCACCATTCCCCCCCCCCCCCCACACACACACTCCTTACTTGGCTGTTCTGTGAACACAGATCCCTCTTCTTACCCTTTGGCCGCTGCCTGTAGCTTTTCCTACGCCAGCTCTGTCTCTGGAGTTACTGGCCTTTCCAGAGGCAGCTGAAGGGGCCATTTTCTTGGTCATTGAGAACCCAAAGAGTTAGGTTGCTGGGGTCTGTTGCCGGACAGGGAAACTAAGAATTCTTTCCTTGCTCGGCCTTTCTACCTTTACCCACTTGCTAATCCAGAAAATTCTCAGGAGACATCCAATCAGATTTAATCCACATAGCCTAGCCCAGGCCAGGCTCTCAGATAATAGGAAATGGCCTGCAGGGATCATAATCTTATACAATAATTTTATACAATAGTTTCATTCACGCATTTAGACCACAGGATTCTAATCTCTTGCCACTACCACTGCCAGCCCTGGGACCATCCTCCTGCAGAAGTACCAAGGATGCTGGCAGCGGGCATCATTTCAGACCTCAGGGAAACAGCCAGAGCTGTAGGCCAAGTCAGTCTTGACACTCCTGAGGACCTCTGTCAGTGAGCGGACAAGCACATTGGCTGCCATCAACAAGAAGGGTTGTCCCCTCATCCAGAATGTGTACCTGGGCTTGCTACAGGTGTCCGGGGAAGAGATCCCCGAGGTCCCTATTGAATAGCAAGAGACAGATCAGCACAAGAGCCTAGGATAAGACAAAAGTTATTGGGAATGTTGTTCCTAGTGGCTTAAGGCGGGGGTGGGGTGGGTCTGGGTGTGAGATGTCAACAAATATTTTTAAAAGGGAAGAAGAGGAAAAGATAAAGAGGAAGTGGGGGGCGGGAGGAGCGGGAGTGGGAAAGGCGGTGACAGTTGGGATGATAGTCACGAGAGCAGCAGCAACGGGGGAGGAAGAAAACGCACCGGGTCCAGTGAAGGTGAAAGAGGTCATGGTGCTAAGTGAACAGAGCAGACACAGAGCACACGTCCGTGGGTCACATGCAGGGTGGGATGCGGAGGGCGTGTGGGAATGCAGAGCTGTTTGGCCGGGGGTTCGCTGTGAGCCCCGCACTGCGATCCCTGAAGCTGATGTCAAGATCACCAGGCAGAAAGGAGATGGTGCAGAGAGGACGGAGAAGTGTGGCTCTCTGTGTCTGTGAGTGTCCCTGAGCACTGCGAGTGGTGCTGGCTTGAAGCTAGCTTTAGTAAAACCAATTAATTTAATTGATTAAAATTGCTTAAAGGCAACTGAGTTTAAAAATAAAAAAGTTGTCAGAAAAAAAAATTCCGATGTAGTTAAGAGAGACGAGATGAAACTTTTTTATTTAGTTTTCTTTTCTTTTTCTAATATTACTTTTTAACTTTGTGTTATTAACTTTGTGTTTCTTTCTTTTTTCAATATTACTTTTTCACTTTGTGTGCCGCGTAAGCCAAAAAAGGTAGCCGGAGGGACAGCCGTGGGTGCTGGGAACCGAACTCTTATATTTTATGGTTGTGAGCCTAGCCTTTAACGGCTGAGCTATCCCTCCAGCCCGCCTGCGAGGGCGAATCTAGATCTGATGTAGGCAGCAGGCGTGGCCAAATGCTGTGGCCATTGAGTATTTCACATCTCCATTCCACGAGTTTCTGCCACATACACGTACACACAAACAAAAACCGAACTCTTTGCAGCGATCGTTTCTGGTCTGGGCGACCGCTGCTTACTGCTTCGCCCGTGCAGCACTAGCGAAATGAAGCCTAAGGGTCGGGAGGGCCGAGGACACGGATTGGAGTGAAGGGATCGTGTCAGGAGAGGAGTGTGGAGCGAGGACACGAGGGTCGGGCGTGTGCAACTTTGCGTGGGCAAGAGCTTGTAACGTGCACTGGTGCCTGAGAGGCTGGAGGAGTTGGTGCGAGCTGGGTGCGGGCGCGGGTGGGC
>CABHPP010107146.1:0-13418 GCA_902168425.1 Peromyscus attwateri
CACACACACACACACACACACACACACACACACACACACACACACCTTTAATCCCAACACTCAAGGAGGCAGAGGCAAGTGGATGTCTGTGAGTTCGAGGTTAGCCTGATCTACAAAGCCAGTTCCAGGACAGCCAGGGCTGCTTCACAAAGAAACAAACAAAAACAAAAAGGAAAATGGAAAGAAAAGAAAAAGCTGGTTGATGGGCCAGTGAGATGGCTCAGTGGGTAAAGCTAGAGACCTGAGTTTGATTCCCGGAAGCCATATAAAGGTGGAGAAAGAGAACCAAATGAAGGAAATTGTCCTCACATGTCCACACACTGTGGCACTGGAGCCCATACCCACATCATGTGTGCCCAGAAGAACAGTAATAAGTTTGGGGCTATGAGATGGCTCAGCAGGTAAGAGCACTGGCCGCTCTTCCAGAGGACCCGGGTTCAATTCCCAGCACCCATATGGCAGCTCACAGCTATCTGTAACTCCTGTTCCAAAGGATCCGACACCTTCTTCTGGCCTCCTGGGTACTTCACTACACACACTGCTCACACATACATGCAGTGCACACACATACATGCAGGCAAACACTTATACAAATAAAAGCAGAAATATATCTTTAAATAATAATAACTTGACCCAGGCAGCAGTGGCGCATGCCTTTAATCCCAGCGCTTGGGAAGCAGAGCCAGGCAGATCTCTGTGAGTTCGAGGCCAGCCTGGTCTACAGAGAGAGCGATCCAGGACAGGCACCAAAACTACACAGAGAAACCCTGTCTCGAAAAACCAAAAAACAAAACAAAACAAAACTTGAGAAGAGCTAGTTGGGGTGTGGGTGTAGCTCAGTTGGTGGAGCTAGAACGCTGGTTCCATCTTCAGCACCTTAAAAATCCTGGCATGATGGCACATGGCTGTAATTTCAGCACCAAAGAGGATCAGGAGCTCAAGGTCATCTTTGGCCTCATAGTGTGTTTGAAAGTAGCCTGAGCTAGGTGAGACCCTATCTCAAAAAACAAAACAAACAAATAAATAAACTAATTGCCTAAGGTGAGGTAGCACAAAACTATGATCCTATCACTTGGGAGGCAGAGGCAGGTTCATCAGGGGTTAGCTACAAAGAGAATTCAAGACCAGCCTAGACTGCATGAGACTGTCTTAAAGAAACCAAACCAGCTAGTACACTGTCTTCAGGCCTCCAAGGACACTAGGCACACACATTGTGCACAGATATACATGTAGACAAAACAGCTATACACAAACATTTTTAATTAAAAATAAAATTCAATGCTAGGTGTGGCATGATGGTGTATGCCTTTAATCCTAGGACTTGGGAGGCAGAAGCAGGTGTATCCCTGTGAGTTCAAGGCCAGCCTGGTCTACAAAGTGAGTTCAGGGACAGCCAAGGCTACCGAGAGAAACCCTGTCTCCTCAGTATGTGGGAATTTCCCATGCCATCTCATAAGGCCTTAAATAGATGTGTATTCAAGGATTGAGATTTAGTAAAATGACAATTTTACTGCTTAGCTTCATTCTTAAGTGAAACCAGCTTTTCACTAATTCCTCACAGACTGGTTAGTCATTGCCTGGGTCTCTATAAAGTGCCAACAATTTAACCCATTGTGGCTGGCACGGTCAGTGCTGGCGTCAACAAATGCAGAGGTCACATAATGCCTCTGTGTTATCCGCAGTATCATTTTGACCTCGGCTGCTCTCAGGACTCTTCCAGCAGTCCACGGCCCTGCCTGGAGAATTGCGGACCTGGTTATTGGTCTCCTGTGCTCTGCGTGGTGATGGGCTGGTTCTTCCGTATCTGACATGGGTGCTCTTTTTTTTCTTTTTCTTGGCAGAGGCTTCTCTGGGGAGATGACACTGATTTTGATGGCTAGTCTGGATGTCAGAAGACAGAGACTGGGAACATGTTCTCGGTGGAGAGAACAGCATTGGCAAAGTCCTAGAGAGAGGCACGCTTGGGTATTGTGGCTCATGTCTGTGATCCCATCACTCAGGAGGCCACACGTGCGAGATGAGTGAGTTCCCCAAACAAAGGCAAACAAGCCTAAGAACAGGAAGGGCTCAGAGAAGGAGGGTCTCAGAGGCTAGCCCTGGGACAGTAGCCACCACAGAGTGGTGATGAGGGCTAGAAATAACAGGTGAACCCATAGAGAGGCAGAGCCCGAGAAGAGAGGTCCTTCTCCAACAGGCCTTCCCGAGCTGCTGGACTTCATGGCCGTGTCCTTGAGGCATATGTTCAGTCAACACAGAGGGACTTTTGCTTCTTGCCTGTGATTGGCTGAGTGCGGTTTCCTGCTCAGAACTCGGCCAAGCATGTCTCCACAGGTTTCTACACTGACACTGGCTTTTCTTTTCCTGTGGCTTTGTGGTGACAGTGAGTAGCCCCACCCAGTGTGCTGTGCATGAGTGTGAGGGTGACCTTGGCAGGTGGCTACTGAGGAGAGAGATTGGCCGTGGTGACAAGTTCATGTGCACCATTAGGGGAGAGATTCATCTTTAAAAATGAATTAGTTATTAATTTTTGTTATGTGTGTGGGTGTTTTGCCTACATGTATGTGTATGTACCACATGCATTCAGTGCCTGCAAAGACCAGAAGAGAATGTCAGATCCTCTGGAACTGGAGTGAGCCGGTATGTGGGTGCTGGGTATCGAACCTGGGTCCTTTAGAAGAGCAGCAAGTGCTCTTAACTGCTGAGCCATCTCTCCAGCCCCTTTATTTGTTTCTTTGAGCCTGGGTTTCACTAGGTAGCCTTGGTTGGCCTGGAACTGTAGACCAGACTCAGCGTTTCACCTGCCTCTGCCTCTGGAGTACTGAGATCAAAGGTCAGGCTTGTGAAGCAAGTGCTTTCATCTGCTGAACCATGTCACTGGACTTTTTTTTTTTTTTTTGGAGATAGATGCTCCTGTAGCCCAGGCTGGCCCTGAACCAGCTATGTAGCTAAGGATAATATTGGACTACTGAGTCCCCTGACTCCACTAAGCATTAGATCACAGGATTGTGCCACTGTACTTGGCTTTGTTTTGTTTTAGGCAGGCTCTCACTGTGTCGCTGTGTAGCTCGATACCTCAGCCTCCCCAGTTCCAGGATCATAGGCATATGCCACCAAACATGCCAATTCCTGACTTTGTTGTTGTTGTTGTTTTCAAGACAAGGTTTCTCTGTGTAGCTTTGGAGCCTGTCCTGGAACTTGCTCTGTAGACCAGGCTGGCTTCGAACTCATAGAGATCCACCTGCCTCAGCCTCCTGAGTGCTGGGATTAAAGGTGTGAGCCACCACCACCCGGCTGCCGATTCCTGACTTTAAAAAAAAAGATTTTTTTTTATTTTATGTGTATGGTGTTTAGCCTACATTATTGTTTGCACTCTATGCAGGCTGTGCCCAAGGAGGCCAGAAGAGGGCGACAGTTCCCCTGGAACTGGAGTTACAGATGGTTGTAAATTGCCATGTGGGTGCTGGAGATTGAACCTGGGTCTTCTGGAAGAGCAGTAAGTGGACTTCACCCCTGAGTCATCTCTCCAGCCCAGTTCCTCACTTTTTAACCACAAAAGACCTGCTTGTTGTAGGCCATGAAGGCTAGGCTCTAGTCCTGTGATGAAAGCAGGGCTTGCAGAGCTGACCCTGGCCTGGACCAGTCCTCTTCCAATGGCTCTGTCTCCAACCTAGCTTGTCTCAGAGCTGCTGCGGCTTGCTTAGTTCCTGTCCAGGTTGGATGCAGAGGGACAATGTTGGTTCCTTTGGTGCACATGTTTGTGATTATGATACATGGTGGGCTCTGCAATGCAAAGATGTTTGCCAACTGAATACTTGACCGCAAACCTTGAGTTGTGGACGTTTTTGCATGTGTGCCTCCAGCTGAATGGTATGTGTTTGTGTATGTGCCTTCTGTGTATCTCTGTAGGGTGTGAGGGTCACCGAGATGGATGGGTGGGGTTTTGTTTGTTCTTGCTTTGTTTTTGAGATGTGGCCTGGAACTCTCAGAGATCTATCTGCCTCTGCCTCCCAAGTGCTGGGATTAAAAGACTGTGTCTTCACACCCAGCTGGATGGGTGTTTTTGTTCTGAAGGTTTGTTAGTGTGTGTCTTGGCCAAGCCCTAAAGAAGGCCAGCTGAGGTAGGGGATGGGCACTGTGCTGCAGACAGGGAGGTCTGACCAGGAATAAACATGTCCTCACCTGCCCAAGTAAGCACCCCAAGCTCTCAAGGCCCAGCTTAATTCCCCGCCCCCATAATTTGGTCAGTCCGAGCGGGTGGCTGGAGAAATAGACCTGAGAACCAAATCAACCTTAACCTACCTCTCATGCGCCCGTTGGCTTGAGCCTGGCCCCCTGCCGGGCGCCTGCCTACATGCATATATGGCTGCAAGTACGATGTATTGTGGGACTTGGGCGGGGGGCCAACTTCAGCTCTTAGTGGGCCACCAAGGTAAAGCTGAGACTCCAAAGAGAATCAGCCCAATTGAGCCATGCCCGATGTTAATTTCAGCACATCCATCATTTATTAAAAAATATATTTATTGGAAGTGGTCTGGGAATATAGCAGTCTCCTTACCTAATTAGGGGCAAAGGGGCGTACTACTGTTGTGAATTTAACAGATGAGAGAGCAAAGAACCCAAGAAGTTGAGTGATTTACCGAAAGTACCAGTACAGCTGGTACCAGACCTGCCCTCTGCCACAGCTCCCTCCCCATGAACTTCTCCATCCTGCCCAGGATGCTCGTGCCCTCCGGGCCAGAACCTGCTAGCAGAGCCCGGAGAAGGGCGGGTAGGGCTAGACCAGGCTTGAGCCCCAGCGAGATACAGGAGAGTGAGTACAAGAGCCACGTGAGATCCCGGGTGCCCTGAGGGAAGTGAAATGGTTAAGGTGACACCATCTTGTCCTGACTTTGTTTTGTGTCTGCCTGGATACTCCTCAGCACACCCTCCACCCCGCCCCCGCCCCCAGGAGCCACATCCACCTTGGCAACACTTGGGACTGTGACCCTGAACAAAGGTTGCCGGGGACTGGCCAGGAGGTGGGAAGGGAGAGATGGAGGTGATGAAGGAATGTGAATGTCTCCTCTCCTGCTTCTTTCAGAATCCTTGTTTCTCCATCTGTCAAGTGGGCACAATAGCTGCCTCTCCTAGTGCTCAGTGCTCATGGTCTTGCAGAAGGCACCCAGAAGAGCAGGGGGAAGAAACGGGGGGGGGGGGGGGGAGGTAGGCAGGGCAAACTAGGGGCTCTCAACGCAGCCCTGGAATTGGGCAGGGTGTAGGGATGAGGAGGCGCAGATGTGCGCTTGTCTCACACGAGCAGCCACATTTAGCCACTGAGTCGGGACTGAAATATTCCTGAGGGAGAAGAACCCTGAGGCTTCAGGGCGGCAACGGCTCGGGCTCTCGTCAGTGGGGAGCTGGGAAGGGATGTTGTCACCATCTGCCTCGTGTCTGTCTGTGACTAAAATAATACTGGGGTGAGACTCGCCGCAGGCACGGGCCCAGCCGCAAGGTTCCCCAGAAGAGGGAGGGGCCCGGGGGTTGCTGGAAACCTTGTGGGGAGCAGTTGAGGGGAGGGGTGCCTGGGGTAGCCCTAGTCTCTCACCTCCTGAGGGACCACAAAAATTGTGGGGGGGGTGCATGGGCGTGGACACATTCAGGGGGGATTGACCTCATGTGTGGGGGTCCAGATGATCCCCCCAAGACCTGCCAGGGTCAGCTCCAGGGAGAGAAGCATGCGCTGAGATCCCAGACTAGAACAAAGTCAGAGAGACAGACCAGTGCCTGATTCGGCTTCCACGAGCTTGTCCAGAATACTGAAACCAGGAAACAGCGAGAAGCTATTTTAATTTCCGCCGACGTCTAAGTTTCGGGTCTATGGCTTGCAGTGGCTTTTATTTTGAATCAAATATGGAGGATGTTCGGTAATCTCTGGGCTCAGGGCTCTGGGAGACTGAGTGCCAATCATATGCCACTTTCCTCTAACTGTTGGTACCCCTGGACTTGGGCAGGTGATCCTTCAGGGAACCTGATACTTGGACTTTGAGCAAAGCATCACATATCTCACACACACACACACACACACACACACACACACACACACACACCCCGGTCTTTTTGAGACAGGATTTCTCTGTGTAATCTTAGTTGTCCTAGAACTCACTCTGTAGACGAGGCTGGCCTTGAACTCAGAGATCTGCCTGCCTCTGCCGGGTTGAAAGGCATGCACCACCACCGCCCAGGCCGATCTTTTAAGTGGCCATGACCAGTAGGGCATTTTTATTTTGGTAGAGATAACAGAAGCATGACCTCATTGGTTTACAGAGGCAGCCTAAACCATTCTACTGACATGGCACAGGGTGGTTAGGTCAGTGGACGGTGCTTGAACCCCGACTCTATGCCAGCCTCAGTGTGTGAGGTAGAGAAACCTATAAAACATAGGGGGTCACCCACAAAAACAAACAAACGAACAAAAAACATAGGGTGTCAACCATCTGGGTGCTGGAGTTGGGGTGAGGTGGACTGGTAAGAGACCATAGCTTTTGTCTTGAGGAGATGACAGACACTGGGCTGGGCAGGGGACCACATCGAAGGGGAGTTTTCAAGGCACAGTGCCCAGGCAGGGAAGGTGTGTGCAGAGCACTGCTTTGAGGCTAGCCCTCTTCCAGCAAGATTATCCATGCCACACTTTTTATTTTAACACCTTTATTTTAAATTTATGTATGTGAGTGTTTCACCAGCATGTGTGTACATATGTATATATGTTTACTTGCTGCCTGCAGAGGCCAGCAGAGGGCATTGGAACCCCTGGAACTGGAGTGACAAAGGTTGTGAGCAACCCTGTGGATGCCGAGGATTGAACCTGGGTCTACCAAAAGAGCAACCAGTGTTCTTAACCGCTGAGCTGTCTCTTCAGCCCCCACCCCACAATTTTAGCTGGAGTGCAGAGCCTTCATAAATGGAGAGACTGCGCGTCAATGGTGTCACACAGCTTCACTAACGCGCCATGAAGTCAATGCCCTTGGCACCCACGTTATAGACAAGGAAACTGAGGCTCACAGAGGTCTGCTAAATTACGGAAGAGGTAGAGGCATGGCTTTGGATCACTGTGCTGCCCTTGCGTGACGCCTTCATTTATCAGGCAGCACTCGTGGACCTACTGTGCTCAGGGGAGGAGCTAGAGGGCTTCTTGGATTCCAGCCCCAGCAGCACACCCCGGGCTCTCAGATCCTGCCGTCACTCACCTCCTGTCTTCACGTAGGCGAAATGACCAAGAAGCCTCTCTGACTATGGATATGGGGAAAGGGGTGCTGGTGCAAGCCTAGGGCTCCCCTTTGCAACCTTCAGCCTCGGCTTCCTCACCTGTGAAGCGTGCCAGCCTCGATAAAGATGAAAAGAGAAAGAGCATGGGGAGATCCTGTGGCATTTCATGAACCTCTAAACTGGGCAGACTTCCCTTGCAGCCCCGGGAGGGATCTTTTCAGAACAAGCCCGCCACCAACTTTTCCCTGCAGCTGACAGGCCGCTGCCACCAGAGCAGCGACTTCCCTGAATTATTCAGGAGCCTCTAGGCCTGTGCGGCACCTCTTCCTGTCTCCCTGCTTGCCTGACTGTCAGTGCGGGCCTGAGAGCCTCGGCCAGGGAGCTGCTGACCTCAGGGCCCCGGAACTGCAGCCTGGTCGGGTGGGGCTATGACTGCAACAGGATGGGGTGGTGGGACTGTAGCTGAGTGTGAAGGAGTGTGAGCGTGCCTGTGAGTGTGGCTGTGGGAATGTGGCTGTGCATGTGAAGCGTGACTGTATGACTATGTGAGAGTGACTTGTGTGAATGTGATTTGTGAAAAGTGGTGCATGCACGTGACAGCGTGTGAATGCGGGTGAGGACTGGTGAGGACTGGGCAGATGAGTCTATGAGATATGTCTGTGACAAGGCCTGGAGTCCATGGCTCTGTCGGGTTCAGATCGCCGTCCAGGTGTGTCCAATCTCCTGCCCCAGGAGCCCAAGAGAGATGATTCTGTTCCTTTTCTCTTCCTGGGCCTAGGAAGGCTGAGAGCCCAAAGGAGTCTGAGGTAGGGGCTCTTCTCCACGATTGAGGCCAGGAGGCAGCTCCCAAGGCCTTAGGGGCCTGGGGAGGGTGTTTCCCACAGGCAGGAAAGCCAGAACAGATTCATATCTACTAGATGAGACACTTCCCTACACACTTCTGCCAGCGGTGTGCGAAGATGGAGTTGCTGGGGGTTGTGGATGGCATTTAGGAATTGGGAGCCCAAGTATGTGTTGGTCAAGGAAGGACAATGTTTGGTGTGAGTGTTGAAGTCTGTGTGTTGGCGTGAGGCCCTGTGAGGCTGAATTTGCATTTGTGTTTGTGAAAGTGTTTATAGGCACCGTGTGTATGACTGTGAGTATAGGTGCAGCTGTAGTAAGAGCATGTGTGTGGAAGCATGCTATTTGTGTGAGAGGAGCCTGGTGACTGGCAGAGAGGGCGAAGGTGGGGACCCACACAGTCACAGAGCTTTGTCCTTTCTCAGGCCTGCTTGGCGCATCCTGACATCTTGGACTGCTGAGTCTGATCAGCTGGCTTTAGCTAACAACCTCAGAGCCTAAGTGAGGGACAGAGCCACAGGTTGGGAGTGGGTGCTGGGGTGGGGATAGACTTTATTACGGGGCGGGGGGGGGGCAGTTACAGAGGCAGACCTAGGGATGTGCTCCTCCAGCTCCTCCACTCATAATCTCTTCGCTCGCTGAGGCTGCTTCCTTATCTCAGGGAGTGGGCCTGTACCTGTAGGCTACCCGCTAACTATCCTGTGAGCCTTCCTCTGTGCTCCGGGGAACCAACAGTGAGGCCCTGAGTGCTGCTCTGTCTGGAGACTGAGGAAAAGTTGAGATTGACTCATTCTCCCTTGTCCCAATGGAGGGGTGTGTAGACACATAAAAGAGGGTGAGAAAAAACAAGCTCACAGGCCATCCTGTCCATCTTCCTGCATGCTGGGAGGGTCATTCCCAATCTCCAGCCCACAGTCAAAAACAAGAGCAGTGTTAAGTCCTGACTAGCCCACCTCTGGCTTTATTTCTTTCCTCTGTACAGTAGGTGTATTCTGGGGTCGACCAAGTATCCTTCCTGTCTGGTCCTTGGAGTTAGCCGGCCCCTTCAGTGCCTCTCACTCCCCTGCACCCATCTGCAGAGCTGTGGCCTGGGCAGCTGTCCGGCTGAGCAGGTTAGCAACACAAGACAGATGGCAGGGGATTATCTCAGCTTCTCAGAGTGCCACCGTGGCAGAGGCAGTGGGGTGAGGGGAGGCTGTCCAACCCTGTGTACACATCGACACACACACACACACACACACACACACACACACACACACACACACGTTCACATAGTTCTCCACTCAATCCAGTACCATCGCTGCTTTTTATGAGGTGGGCAGGGAGGCAGGGATGTGATTATATGAGTCTGTGAGAACCGTGGGACTTGGCAACCTTGCTGCTGCCCCCGCTCCACTTCCAGACCATAGGCTGAACCAGCTGTGCCTCCCAGGCTCCTCTTGGACGGACCTACTGCCTCTAGGATTTCATTGTAGCAGCCTCCACGGAGAATGGTAGGTTCAAGAGGACACAGCCTTGGAGGGGGCCCAGGGCCCAGAGATGCATTGGGCTGTGCCTAGAGTCGCCCAGCAGGCTGGGTCATTAGGAGGTTGAGCTTTGATGGGTAGAAGGTGATGGACTCTCTTAGGTGTTTGAAGGTCCATGGTACGGCAAACAAGGTGTGTTTACCGTAGTAGACTAAGACTCCATGTCAGATCTATCACAGGGCTACACACCCGGACCACAGGAAGAACCTTCACGAATGCTGTCAGGGTTTGGGTGAAGTGGGGTCTCCAGGCTCTGTCGTAGAAAAAGAACTTGGGGGTGATAGAGCCCTACCAGAGTCAATTCACCCATCCACACCCCAATTCACCACAGGCAAATGGTTGAGGGATTTTCTCTTCAGCCTTAGCCACAGACCTAAGTCCCTCACATGCTTGACAGCTCTTCACTCCCAGAATCTTGAGTCATCTAGGCCCCTGGCAGAGGGGTGTGGGTCATAAAAATGAGTGGGAGTTGGGAAAGGCACCACCCACCTTTTCTCAGCATGGGTGGAAAGGCTAACTCCCTGAGCAAGGGGAGGGTGGGAAGGTCCTGATAGAAACAAACTCTCCATGCTTAGTTGCCAATATTCCAGCTTCTCCTTCTCCCCGAGGGAGTCTCAGGGTCTGCTGAGCATAGCAATCTGCACTGGATGCAGAAGGAGACTCCTGGGGGTGGGCTGATCAAGACACCCTTTTATAGACTTGGAAGGCTTCAGTCTGTCACTGCCCGCCGCCCCCCACCATGTATTCATGTCTGCCTGACTGGCTTGTGGGGGAAACATGATCTCCAGGTCAGACTGGCCTGAGGGTAAGCAAGGGAACAACTCGGCCTACCTCTGAAACTATTATTTGCAAGCTTGCCGTGTCCCTGTAGCAAACGAGAGAATTACTCATTGGCCAGTCCCTTTAATGACATCGGATGGCTTTTGACAGACTGCCAGAATCAAGCCCCTCTTCCCAACATGTCTGACCCCCCTCACCCCCTATTTGGGCAGGTGGAAGAGTGCTGGGTACAACCTATCTCCTGGGTTATGGCCAAGCTGCGCCTCTGTTCCTTTGGATCTCAAGCTAGTTATCCGTATCTGTGGGTTGGGCTAATCTGTATCTAAGCATCCCACCTCCCTTCAGCGCTTGTCTGGGGGAATTCTCCCAGGGGGAACCCTACATGAAATTTGGAGGGATGTGTTAGAGACTCCTTCCTTCCTAATGGGTGGGACTTACGTTTTTCTTAAGATTTCAAAGTAACATTCTAAAGAGGCACCATGAGAGCCAATCCGAGAGGCCATGTAAATAACGGCCTGCTGATTGGCTGTCTCCTTCACGCCCTTTACAAAACTTCAACTTCATCAACTCTATGAAAAAAAAAATGTTTTTTTTTTTCCCTTTTGGCTTCGTGCGCCCTGTAGGAGTCTGGGCCTGAGGTCACCCAGGCCATGCTCCTGCCTCAGACTGCCTGGCCTGCCTAGTGGCGTTGTACAGGGACCTGCAGGAGCCAGTTCTCGGCTCTGACCCTGGTCCTCCCGGGTTCATTCTGGCACAGACTCTCCGCGGAGGCGTCCTGAAGAGCTAACCCTTCTTTCTTTGTAGCACAGCGGGCTGCAGGCCGCGGGTATCGAGCTTGGCTGGGAAGGATCGATATCTGCCCGCTGGACTGATGCGCGGACGAAGCAGCGGACAGGGCGGGCTCTGCAGCAGAGCGACAGCTGTGCAGAGTTCCCCTACCCCCGCACTCCAGGGGAAACCGAGGCGGGGAAATGACGCGAAGATCTAGGGCGCGGTCACCGGCAGTGGCCCTCCCATGCTTTGGACCTCAGCCCTCAGGGTAGGGTTGGAGTAGCCCAGGGTCCTGTCCTGCTCCCCGGCCCCTGCCCGTCCCCGCCCTCCAGGGTCGTCCAAACCTCGAGGCCGGTGCAGCTTGCACCTCTGCCAGTATTTAGTTCCCTTGCTCCATCCTTCCCCTTCCTCCCACTTCCAATCATGTGTTTCTGTCTAGCTGCGAGGTTCTCCCATCCTTTCTCTCTGTGGGTGTCTCTGTTCTAACCCTCCATCTCTGTTTCTCTGCCTGTCTAGGTCCCTTGGTCTACGCTTTGGTCTCTCTTCGCCTCTCGCACATTTTCGCTTTCTTTGTCTGGCTTCCTCTCGATCCCTCCGTTCAGCCCCCCTCCGCACACACACCTCACAGCCCTGTTTACGACATCCCCGGGGCTGGCAGGTGGGCGGGGCTGCAGCAAAGAGGGGGTGAGAGAGGGAGACGCAGCCTCCCCCCCAGCTGTTAACCTTCACGCTTCAGGCCTCTGCGGATGGCAGAGGAGGGGGAAAGCCCAGCTGCCAGCTTGGCGGAGGTGACTGGGCGGGCGTTGGGGGCGCCCCTCCCTCTGGCTCGTCTCTCGGGAGCTCTGGGGCCGGAAGGAAGGTGATGAGGGCGCCCTCAACCGAGGGAGGCCCCAGGAGGATGGGTGGCCCCCGGGAGCCCCATGTTAGCGGGGCCGGTACCCCAGGGGGGGGGGGGGGCTCTGCACGGCGTCGGCCCCTGCTCGCAGCCGGGCCGGACGTGGGGGCCGGCGTGAGAATCCCGCCCATCTGTGAGCCGGCCTCACGCCGTCAGACCCAATTTATCTCGCCGCCAAAGTTTCACAGCCATCTGCTCGAGTGGAACGGCTTCCAGCGCTGGCCCCACCGGGCCCCCCAGCCAGCGCGGGGATGTTTTCCAATACGACGGCATCGCGGCTCCCCCCCCACCACCCCAAAGCAAGGGAGTGGGGGGAGGCGGCAGAGCGCACTGCGCGGGGCTGGCAGGCAGCCCTCTAGCGCGAGCGAGCCGACCCTGAATTTTAAGCGATTGATCAGGAAGCTCAGGCCGTTCCCATCACTTTAGAGCAGCCAAATGCGGAGGCGCAGGGATTTCAAGGGGCCTTGCGGAGGCGGTAATGAGGTCACCGTCACCGCGCTCGCCCGCAGGCAGGAGGAGGCGAAGGTCTGCGGACACAAATGCGCAAGCACCTTTGAACACGCGTGTACACACCCGTCTTTGAACACAGCCTCACCTCTGTCACGTGACCTCTGGGCCCCACCACTGACCCAGGCTCATCACCCCTGGGCCCTCCCTGTCTGCTCGAGCACAAGCGATCAGAGAGAATAAGCTAGAACCTTGCCTTGCCCCATCTATGGGTCTCTCAGACGGTTGCACCACAGGAGCCTCAACCGTCGTCTTCTTCCCTATGTGTGCCTCAAATACATCCATTTGGTCACCTGTCCGCCACACTTTTCAACAAGCCTGCGTTAACACTTGTGCCCAGGCCCTGGCAGATTAACAGGTGCACACATCCCAATTGCACACCTGACAGCGGTGCCCCCACTGGTTTACTCCATCGCCTTCTCCTTATACACACCAACACGCACATCCAACACGTGCCCCCACACTCCCCTCCCTGGGGCGCACGCGTGTGTACACTTGCTCTCCAGCCCCCGAGGTCGCTGCTGTGTCCGTGCGGCTGGGCGCCTCCACTGTGGGCCAGCAGCGCGGGTGCAGACCTCGAAGAGAACAAAGACCGGGCGGGCGAGCCGGAGGGAGGGGGCTGAGCCCCCGGTCTCATCCTCCTTGGCGATGCTCGTCTGTCTCGGCTCCGCGGCCACCGCATCGAGCGGCTCTGATTGCCGAGTAAATCACCAGGCTGATCTGAATAATTATCGTCTCCTGAAAAAGGGGGGGGGGTAGGAATAAATAAAGAGGGGGGGGAATAGCCACCTGATTTCTCCGAGCCCGCTAGGGGGGCTCGGTAGGAGTGGGTGTCAGTAGCCCCTGCGGATCCTGGA
>CABHPP010107147.1:0-12034 GCA_902168425.1 Peromyscus attwateri
CTGCAACCTACCTATCCCTTCATTTGTAAGTTACACCACTAAATAAACCTCCCTTTTAACTACATAGAGTGGCCTTAATAATTTCACCAATACCTCCCTCTCTCTTTCCCCCACTCCTTTCCCCTTTCTCTCCTCCCTCCCTCCTTCCCTTCTTTCTTCCATCACTTCTATCCCCATTCCCTTCTTCTCTTTGCTCCCTGTCTCTGAAGAATTCTAGACAGATGTGTGCTCATGCTGGACAGAGGCCATGCAGCGCTCCTGCTTCCCTACTTCATCTTGCCTCGCTTTCACAGCACCTTTGGAAATAGGCTTCGTCTGCTGATTGAGGAACCCAGGCTTGAACACTCTTCTGGAACTGTCAGCTGGGTCTACAGTAATGGGGGTCGTGGAAGGATGAGAACCCGGGCTCAGCATGAATCTATCCTGCGTCATATGGAGCTCACCACGGAAACAAGGACTCACACCATACTGTGGCCTTCCAGTCCAAGGGACTGAGGGTGAATAAGAGGTGCTTCAGGTGAAGCACTAGAAGTCAGAAGGATCTCTGAGATTTTCTTTTGCACACCCCTGATTGACACTCATGTAAATTTTTATGCATAATAAAAAGATTCATCCAATTTTTGAGTTAATGTTTATTTTAGTAATTTCTTCTAAGAAAATAATGAATGTCATCATTTATTGTATCATCTTATTGTGAAATTCTCTAGATGCTATCTGAGTTCTGAAGTGGCATATTTGAGTCTTGAGTTTCAAATTAATCTCTGTTTAAGTTTAGTAATACAATAAACAAGATATTCAAAGACAGAGTTAGGGGAAGAACGTTTGGGTTAAGTAAGTCTGGTTCTGGAGGGTGCTGTGTAACATGGATGATATTTTGTTTAAAAGCAAAGTATGTGTGGTTAATTATAAATTTATATTGAACAGAACTCAAAACTTGACCATCACCCCCACCCTGTTCTTTTCAAGACAGGGACTCATGCATCCCAGTCTTGCTCAAATTCTCTATGTAGCTAGGGCTAACCTTCAACTCCCACCTCTACCTCACAGTGCTGTGATCAAGGTACATCCAGTCTTACATGGTGCTGGGATCAAACCCAGAACTCCCCGGATGCTGAGCAAACCCTCTACCAACTGAACCACACCCTTTACTTTTTCTACTTTTTGGAAATGTTATAGGAACCTTTGCAATGCATAATGGTTATTAGGTATAATAATCATATCGAATTACATGGGATATATTGAGTGTACACAGAATGCACAGGTATAGTTCTGCTTATCTAGCTGTGTATTTATGAAAAAAACAGGGGTGTTTTTCTTTTCAGTAAAGCCATAAAAGATTTCCCATATTCCTTTCTTACTTTTTCCTCTCCTCCCTCCTTTCCATCCCAAGTCTCATCCTTCCTTCCTTTTTCCTTCTGTCCTTTCTTCCCCATTGCCTCCTCTCTTCTCTTCTCCAACACTTCTCACCTTCCTTTCACAAGCACCGACCTAATGAGTGCGTTCTCTGAGCCGGGCATGGTGTGCCATGGAGAAACGCCAATCCCTTGTCATCCATCTATTCTCTTGGGCCTGGAGTCCAAGAAGTCATTCATTACCTCTACTTTTTCATTCAACCTATACTGCCAATAGAATACTTGCTGACTCTCATTCCAAAATATACAACCTGGCTCCATTACCCTCCTCAACCAGCACATTCCTGTCGATTTCACTGACTCTATTGTAGTTGTTACTCTGCTGGTCTTCTAGTATGATCTTGCCATCATTCATCATCTAATAGCTAAGTAGTATGAAAATGTATGAATCAAATAACATCATTTCCCTCCATCTTAAAAACCTTCCCGAAGCTTTGCAAGTCACTAGAAGTTCTGCATTGTTTCCTTTGGCCTCACAAGAGTCCAAACCTCCTGTATCATCACCCTCTTGTGGTAACTGCTCCCCAGGAACACTTACTTATTTTCGGATCCTCAAATGAGACATTTACGCTTGTGTCTCCCCCAGAGTCATTGGCCTTGATGCTTCCCTCTCTCATGGCTGATGTTGTCACTTCATCTGGGGCTCTAATCAGGCTCCACTTTCATAAGAGGCTTCCTGTCACTTGTTGCTGTCCATCATCATTCTTCATCCCAGTGTCTTGCTTTATTTTTCTCATGGCAGCATTGATGGTCAAAATGATCCCATCAGTTTATTTGCTTGCATGTTTGTTATTCTTGTCCCCCAGTGGAATGCGTTTCAATGGTAGCAGGTGGTTCTCTGCTGTCTTCATCACTGATTTCCATTCATTAAAGTGAGAGCAGTGATTAGCAATTCAAAGCACTTGATCATCTTTTGATATTAATAAAACCTGTGCTGATATAAGTTGTTTAGCTAGTGGCTAATTTCTCATTTTTTCTCTTGTAAATCTAACAAAAGCTGGTGGCTTTGTTTATCAAATTCAGATATGATATAACTTTACTCAGTACTATAACAAAGTACCCCAGGTCAGGTGACTTTAATGCTCAAAAATTGTTTTCTCACAATTCTGGAGGCTGAAAGTGCAAGATTGAGATGTTATCAAGACTGTTGTTTCCCATGAGGCTTGGCTTGGGACAGCTGGTATTTGCTCAGCCACCACATACTGCTTTGGGGTGCACATGGGAATGGTGGGGGACAAATCCCTGTGTCTCTTTCTCTTAGTATGAGGACAGTAGTCATATGGGATTAGGACCCTACTTTTTTTTTGACACATGACTTAAGCTTTCTTACCACAGAAAGGCCTGTCTCCAAACACAGCCACATTGAAGATTAGCATATCGACATATACAGTTTGCTGGAGGACACAGTAATAGCTGGGCAGACCAAAGCACTTTCACTATAGACTTCTAGCATATCATCTATCAGGTTACAACACAAACTGAGTCTCTTCTTGATTTCTCCAGTGGGGCTCAAGCATGCCGGTTATTTAAACTATGCCTAGATTTCATTCATTCTTCCTTCCTTCCTTCCTTCCTTCCTTCCTTCCTTCCTTCCTTCCTTCCTTCTTTCCTTCCTTCCTTCCCTTCCTTTTTTCTTCCTTTCCATTTAATGACTTTGCTTAGTGACATGCAGTGTTTATTATATGCAGCTTGTGCCAGAAAGTTTGTCTTTTAAAACTTCTGGAAGCTTTGTACTTTCGGTGAACATAAATTCTGCAATTCACAAGTTTACAAAGAGTTAAACTTAATTCTATAAAGTCCAAATGGACCTCTTTAAAATGGAGAAAAAATTATGAAATAGCTTCCCTCCACCACATTTTCCATATCTTTCTTTCTCTCACTCTTTTTTAGGAGGGAGTTGGGTGAGAGATGGTCCTCTGAATTCATTCTCTTGTCTGTTTCTCTGTGAATATCTAGGTACATAAGAGTAGTTTCCAGGCAGTGACAGAGTGGAAATTATCTACCTCAGGAGGCCAGCTTGTATTCTTGTTAATTCATTTGCATGTTGTTAAATGAATGACATATTGGTCGGACCTTAAGTTTTGAAAATCCTCCATCACCCACACCTTTTTGCTGTTTTCAGGGTGAACATTTTACTTGCTTACCTCAGTTATGAGAATCTCCACACTTTATTTAAATGGGAAAATGAGGCAGCACCTTATGTAACATTATTGATGAACACATTTTGTGCTCTTTTGGGAGTCTGATACAGAACAAACAGGATAGGGTAGGATAATACTTTCCAGTAGCTGAGTTATTTAACACAAAATTAAAGATATTACATGAATATAACTGTTGTTATTAGGTGCATAGGACAAAACCCCATGAATTTTTAGGGTAAGTCTAATTGATACAAAGTTGGAGTGGTAATTAGTTAAGCATAAAGAAGTGGCTAGAGCAACTTAACATACATTGACATTTCTGAAAGTCCTCGCATTGAGTTCATTTGTCAACTGGCTTCTCTGTTATAAACAAGACAGTGTGGGGCAAACACTTGATCACATGCTGATTTTCAAATCTAGCTGAAGAAGCCATATCACTATTCAGGAGTATGACACAATTGCCACATGCCTATTGCAGCAGATAACTAAATCTGGTGTTGAAAGTGACTTGGCTGGAAGGAGGTGGGAATTATTCATCAGATTTGAAAGCTTTTAAAAACTTGAAGAAAAACTGCAGCCCTATGAGACCTCATCCATTTTGATGGGATCCATCTGAATGAGCGAGCATCTTATTTAACAGGGCAGGGCTGTGTGTTCCAGCTGTACACTGAATGATCACCTCCTTTCAAACCTCTTAACTGCTATGGAAACATCTGGTCTATGCTCATGCATAGATGTAAGTAAGCTGGTGCGAGGCTTCAGCTCACCTAAGTTATTCCTTACTTTTCCCTTCATACCACAGCTGGCTACAGAAGCAGAATTAAAGCCAGCGTCAAGTCCCTTCCATCATTCAGTTTATTCTGTTCTATGTTTTAGCTTGTGGTAAGCTGTTCATTCTTAGGGAAAAGAGTTGGAATGAAAAAAATAGCAATTATAGTTGAGGAAAACCTAAACTCTAAAGTAGGCAAGGTTTTATTTCATTTCATTTGCTCTTGGAGGTTTTCCTCCAATTATTACTCTGGATCCAGGGGAGAAAGGTTTGTGTATGTTTTCCCCAGGGTGCAGTTTCAGCAGTGTTCATACATTATGAGAAGTGATTATGCTAAATGTCTTGTTAGAACCCGAGTCTGGGTGTGGATGCAAAGTGGGTCTATGGGACCCAACAGAGAACTGTAGCGGGAGGATAGGGAAGCAGGAACTTTTAAAAATGAAGAGCTAGTAAGAGATGGGCCGCTGGGGGAGTGAATGAGAAATTGAACATATTGTGTGTATGTTTTCCTCTCTGAGACCCACTAGACAGCTTCTTACATTGTACGAATTGCAGTAATTTCTGCTTTCTTTACAGCTTCTTAGCTATGGGCTTTTTTTTTTTTTAAATCATTGCTGCATATTCTTTTAGAACTGTCTCAGAAAAGGAGGTTGCTTCTAATATGGGGTCTTAACATGGTGGTTTAAAATTGGCTTCAGAGCTCTCATTCACAGAAAAGACACACAATGATCATTGTTAATGCATGCTATTCTTGTTAAATAGTATGTAGTAGTTCAGTTTAAAAGATTGTTGTAATGCCTAGGGCATAATCTTTCCTGATTTTATTCTTCACAGAAAAGAATCTATTAGAATGAATGATGTCTGGGGGCAACATGTAGGCAAGCATGGCTTGGGGGCTTCCTCTATGGGGTTGATGTTCACGGGAGTCCTGGTTGTGCCTGATTCAATTAGTAATCAGGGATGGAGTCATTGCTATTTGTGAATCTGAGAGCCTTGATTGTGAATTATATTTACAGATTGCAATTTCTTTCTAAATAGAACTCTTTGTATTCAAGGACATTAAGAGTCTTGCAGCCTGTTTTCTCCCTGTAACATACATTAGACATCATTTTATTCACCAAGATTTTGGACAGTGGAGCCAGGCAGAATCTATGTGTGTATTGTGACAATAATTTTGCTAGCTGTTCTATTTGAACAGGAATACATGCTAATAGATAAGACTTAAAAAGTCCAGTATGGATTTACCTTTGTGAGTCTGAGGTGTTTGGCCTTTGACAGTTGAGGCTTACAGATGTCACTTTACTGTATTTTGTGAGACACCAAAAAGATAATATATGGTCTTCATCCAGAGGAGTGTCAATGATTGGGAAGTCAGGCTGTATTTGAATTAAAAAACAATATATAAAATATTTTGTAATTAGCTGCCAAGTCTATGGCATTTGATACCTAGTTTTACTATAAAGGCTTATGTCTTGACTGCCAAGTGTAGAATAAACATTCTTATGGTGGATACCAAGTACTCTTACGAGGTCATTTGAGAGCCATTTTATTTATTAAGTAGTATACAGAACTTTTTTGTTTATGAAACATACAATTATGAAAATTCACTGAAAGTAAATATATGTTGGGAATGCATTCTCTAAAATTCTTGATAGTGAGAAACCTTTTTAGTATCATGAGGTGTTATGCAAGCTTCTAAGGGAGAAAAGCAAAATGGTTCTATTCAACTATAAAGTGTAGGAACCATAACAATGTCTGGCCCAGCAAGGTACCCCCAATGCTGCAATAGTGGTGTTTTTATCTTGGGGATAACCAACAGCTGTCTTGTTGGACTTAAGGCTTGTTCAACAAGAGGGATTCATGCCTGGTACTGTAAACTTAGCAAAACTACACAGGGTTGGAGAAGTCATAGATCCTAGAGAAGAACCTACTACTCCACTTTCCTAAACCAGTATAATTTCTAACTGTATTCTAAATGTGTATCCTTATACTCACAGGTAAGTGTAGCTGTTAGCCCGCAGACAGATGGTATTACAGCTGATTAAAAAGCAGGGAAAAAGTGACCATGGGGTACCCACCTGTAACTGGTGCATTTGTAATGCACCCCCTACACCTAAGGCTCTGGGAACATCCTAGAAAGGGTTGTGGTATGGAAAGACTCTAAGAACCAGAGGATTAGGATGCCTGTTGCTAGATAGTGTCCTCTAGACAAGACAGGGATGCTACACCTGTAAATCTCAACAAAATGATGACTTAGACGAGAGTTGCATAATGACAGCACCAGTCAACATGCCAAAATGTATGGAGGATATTTTACAAGGCCCCGCCCTTAGATGAAGAGGTCAGTGTCTTCCAAGAGAGGAAGTGTCTGTTTTCTCCAGGGACAAGTCCCTGATAGGTTATCCAATTCCAGTGGCCATCCCTAAACACATGCACACCTAAGCAACACTACTTGGACTCAGTAGGTCCACACAATATGAATGTATGTGTAAAGAAGTAACAATTATAGGATATGAGGTCATGAATCTGAGAGAGTCAAGGAGGACAGGGAGTCAAGTCGGAAAGGGGAGAGGAAGGGGTAGACATGATGTAGATGTAGTATTCATGTATGAAATTCTCAAAAAGTTGAGTCTTTTGTGTTTTGGATAGTTTTAGACTTTGGAGCAGATTCATCTATATAATGAAATATCTTGGTGGTGAGACCCAGTTTGACTGATAGTAAGTTTATTTCATGAGCATCTTTATACACATAGTCTTATGCCTTTATCTTTAGTATATTTGTGTTTTGACTATGACTATTCTTTTATGAGGATTAGTGTGGAGTTTTCCACCTTTGCATCTCATATCAGTGCTTAAAATGTTTTAGATTCAGAAGCATTTTGGGTTTTAGGTTTCAAAATTTCAGATTGATTGTTCAACTTATTCTCTGTGATGTTATTAAAGGCTGTAGGAGATGGGTAGACATGTGGGCTTTCTTTTCTGGGGATCAACTAGCAAATATTTAGACATCCACACTTGTGTCAATCATTAGTTTGTAGTCATATTGGATAATTCAGAGACAGGTCAAAAGTTGGAGAGGAGCTGAGAATTCAACTCCTTTCATGGTCACTGAGATTGCCCTGCCTTGGAAGATAGTGTTGTTCATCAGAAAACTGAGTAAGTTAGGTCTGCCTGTTTTTGGCCCCTAGAAAATATAGTCTACAATTTCCTTCCTAAAAAATGCATCCAAGAGAGAAGCACCAGCTTGCTGACACCCTCATAATGGAGTATGGCCAAGGCAATTGTTGATCTCTTACAGCTTTTTGAAGAGTTCACTCAGCCGCTCTGCTCTGGAAAGGTCCACCCTTCTGTTGTTTAGCCAGCAATCTGCTCCCTTCCAATGAATGGAGGAAAAGCTGAGAGGCAGAATTTCAACTCTGTTTAAATTAGAAACCTGTCTTCTTGTGAATTGGGCACCTTCCTTTCCACTAAGTCTCCTACCAAGGAGAAGAACCACATGTTGGAATGGAGCATAATGATCATATTTCATCAACTATAAGCCTTACGCTGTAATTTTTAACTAACTACCGGGGTGTCCTAGATGTGAATGCAATGTGCAAATCCATTCTTAATACTGCTAAGTGGAATGCTAAGTGCCTAAAGGGACTTAAAACAGATTTATAAAAAAGGCAACAGGGTAACAATTACCATTATCCCCAGCTTAACTTCTCCTCTTCTGTGTTTTCATCAAGAGAGCGGTGTTGTTACTTCAACAGGCGCAGTGTTGTGGTGACTTTTGTGGTACAAATAAAGCAAGACTGAAATTTTAATTGTGAAATTTAAAAGGGAAGTAATTGCTCAGTATTGGCTAATTCCATCTTTGTGCAATGACAGCAGCTGCGTTTCCCTGCCTTGTGTGTTTTAACAGATGGTATTATTTCTTATGGAGTGTTGTAGTAGCGACCGAGGTGAACCGAAGGAGGATGCTGTGACAGTGTGTTAAGTGAGACATTACTGACAGCCCTGCTGAGCGGCGGTGCAGATCTGCACATGGTGGATCTCTTCTCACCTCTTCAGCCCCCGCCAAATGCTCTCCATGTGTGGCATGTGGAACCAGAATGGAAAGATGAATGGAAAATTAGGTCCCTCTTTCAGATTCACTTGTTTGCATACCATTAGCAGGCTTGAGTTGGAAGCTCCAATCTGGCATAAAGATGCATTTATCCATCCCAGCACCATTACCTTTCCGCACGAAGTAAGGAACTAGAATGACCTCAGGAGGTTCAAGTTCTAGGCTGGGATCTGCTGTACTCACCTTTTTCTGGATTGGTTTCCCTTGTATGAAACGCACTGGATACTTTGTAGCTCTAAATTGTTGGGACTTTGAAAGTCCTGGGCTTTTTAAAAAATTCAATGCCACAGAAGGCAAAAGTAAGCAAAGTGCATGATGGGAACTAGACTGCACAGCAAGCTGCTGGTATTGTTAAAATATAGAGGAGGAGGAGAGCCTAGAGGGTCACAGTTCAAGCAAGGTGGCTGTGATAGAGCCAGGAAGCAAGCGACGTTGTGTAGTTTACACGTGAACCGGCCCCTACAGGCTCCTGTGTCTGAATGCTTAGGCAGCAGCTGTTGGCTTTGTTTGGGAGGTTGTTAAACCTCTGGACTGTGGTGTCTGGCTGGAGGAAGTGGGTTGCTGGGGGGTTCAGTCTATAACCTGGGCCCTCCGCTTGTGCATTGTGAGGTCTCTGCTTTCTGATCTTCCTGGATGTGAGCAAGCAGCCTCAGGTCCCTGCCACAATGCCTTCTCACCAAGATGGATGATGCCGTTGAAATGTGAGCTATGCTAACCCCTGCTTCCCCTAAATTGCTTCTTACAACAGGCAAAGTAACACATCTGTGGGTCATTCTGATTCCTTCCTTTCTCTTCTATGGGGCTCTAGCTGGAAACTGACGGTTTTGTGGCGCTGAAAGGTGAAGACTAAACAAATCAATGTTGTGCAACTGCTCCGTGCTGGACACTGCTGGCACTGGGGTTCTCATGGGGGGCGGGTAAAGTGTGGTCCTTGCTTTACAGGAGAATATGTAATGGAGGAGGGAGAAAGAATCAGTGAGGTTTAATAGAGGCTTTGATAAGCTCATGTACAGGGCAGTCTAAAAAGCATATTGGATCTCTGCTTACTCAGCTGAGGCTATAGAGGGCTTCTAGGAGGAAGTAGAGAGAGGAGGAATACATGTCACTGTTAGAAGATTATTTTTTCTTTTATTTTTGAGATTAAAATATAGTTACATCATTTCTCCCTTCCCTTTACTCCCCCCAAACTCTCCCATATACTTGTTTAAGAGATTGGCAGATCTCCTACTTTTCTCAGAATGTTTTCCTCCTGGGCCAGAAGTTTCTCCGAGTTTCTACAGCTCTCTGATCTTCCTAAGAGCGGGATGCTGAAAGTGAACTCAAGACAGTTGGGGGATGGGGAGACAGAAGTGGGGGAGAAAGCAGAAGGGAGAGGGAGAAGGAAAAGAGGAGAGAAGAGAAGAGAGGGGAGAGGCACTGGAAGTATGTGTCAAGAATTAGAATTCTTGGCATTTCAATCTGATCCAATTTACCAACTGAATTGCAGTCAAGTGGATGCATTCAGGCAGAGCTACACGGAGCTGAAGAGTCACCCAGCAGAACCTTGCTCACAATATTGACCTGTATAATTGTAAGCAATATATCTATGAAGCACTAAATTTCTGGGCAATGATCGCTGGGGCTATGGAGGAGAAAGCTCTCGGCTTTATGTTTCTAGGAGAAATGTTTTTAAATGTTCTGCTGCTATTTTACTATCAATTCCATTTTGACTCAGATGTATGTTGGACTTTACATGACACAGGATTATTATAGCTATGATGAAAAACTTATAGCAAAATTGAGTTTCACAATGACAAGGGTAAAAAAATAATCCTATCAAGACTTACTGTAAGGCACAATAATTACAACAAAGAGGTATTGACAACAAAATGGACAAATAAGTTCAGGAAAAAGAAGCCAGTTGTAGTCCACATGGCCATACTCCTATCATGGAGAGTAGTTATGGATTCCTTCCTAAGGCTTCTGGGCTATTTCCCATATTAGAAGAAACAAAGTGTATCTGTCTTTGGATCACATACAATAATGTGATACATGCAATTCTACCTTAAAAAATCTTTTTTAGCCGGGTGGTGGTGGCGCACGCCTTTAATCCCAGCACTCGGGAGGCAGAGACAGGTGGATCTCTGTGAGTTCAAGGCCAGCCTGGTCTACCAAGTGAGTTCCAGGAAAGGCGCAAAACTACACAGAGAAACCCTGTCTCGAAAAAGAAAAAAAAAATCTTTTTTAGTGTGATCCATTTTCAATCACACCATCTCCCAAATCCAAACTTTAGAATGAATGATTTCTAAGTACATTGCTTGCGGCATGATGTAGGTCATGTGGTAATAATTCTTTGGAACAACATTGAGACTGCTTTATACATGTACCCTTTACAAGTGGGAATCTCAGTGTGAGCTTGGGTTACATACACACAGCTTTTCCTATATGCCAACATCCTCCAGAGCCACTATAAAACATGGTACACACTGAGATCTGCAGTGTTGGCTGATAATTATTTGACCAGCTTGGAAAGATGGGCCAGGGGAGTGTTCATATATCAAAATCCCAGGTGGAGGAGGTGTAAGGCCACAGAAGTCAGGGGACAAGGAAGCTCCAGTGGACATGTGCCACAGATGGGAAGGTAGCCTGCCAGTGTCTTATGAATTCCACATACAATTATGCCTTTTCAAGCACAACACTGATGATAAGCTGCTCTGTGAACATCAAATACCTTAAATCTAGTTTTAAATTTTGTTGTTATTTATTTGTGTGTGTGTGTGTGTGTGTGTGTGTGTGTGTGTGTGTGTTTGTGTTCGCCCATGTGAATTTATGTGCATTGTATGCGTACAGATGCCTGAGGAGGCTAGAAAAGGGCATTGGATTTCCTGGAACTATAGTTACAGATGGCTGTGAGCCAACATGTGGGTGCTGAAAACCAAATCCAGGTTTTCTGGAAGAGGAGTAAATGCTTTTAACTCCTGAGCCATCTTCAGCCTGGTGATGGTGCTTCATAAAGCCTACATGTATTTCCAGAAACTGTTATTCCCACAAAGCCCACCAATATTATTAAATTCATCTATACAGAGGACCCTGGAATTTCTTCATCTTCCTGATGCTGCTATTACTACACTGATATGCTCTGAAAATTACTTTTAAAAAAGAAAGTTAACTAGGTCTTAACTTCCACATATAATGCCTGCACCTAAATTTACTTATCTGTGGTCTCCTACTACCATTTGGACATTTAGTATATTTTAGCTCTTTTCAGCTTCTACTAAGAGTAGTATTGTGCTAAAATGTGTAAATATAAATATTTATACCTATGTAAGAGTTTTATAGTCAAAATTTCTCTAAGTGGAATGGCTGGGTCAAAAGGATAGCCATCTGAAGTGTATTATCATGGAGTGTCTATTAAAAGCCTGATAATGTGTAGGTTAATCATTTCCTGCCATACTGGCTAAACCTACCTGAAACTTAAAATAATTTCCTTTACTATTGAGTCTGCATGTGGCCAGGAACATGTGGCAGGTGTCTGGTCTCATCCATCTCTTAGATGACATTTCTTGAATCTCGGGGAGATCACAGTTCAGCACGGCACAGCACTTCCTGATCGACACAAACC
>CABHPP010107148.1:0-17827 GCA_902168425.1 Peromyscus attwateri
CGCGCCCCCGAGTTGCGGGAGACCGGGAGTTCCTAGGGGGTTGAAGGAGCGGGTCAGGGGCCAAACGGAGAAGGAACGGCGACACGGGTGGGGCGCGGACTCGCGTCCGCGTGCGGGACCGCCAAATGGCTGGAGGAAGCGGCCGGCCGGGATAAGTGAAGAGCCGAGCGGGAACTAGCGGAAAGAGCCGAAACTCTCCGGAGGTGGCCGAAGGTTCCCAAAGGGGAACCTCGCGCTTTTTGCTCCGGGTCCGCAGGGAGGTCAGTCCTCTCTGGCCGTGTACAGTTCAACCGCCCACGACTACGCCCTTTAACTCTGGACCCCTGCCGGATCCACCTCTGCTCCTGAAGGTCATTCCAGAGCCACGGGGCCACCCAGCCTGGAGGGAGAGGGTCAGGAAACAGGATGGATGTACGCGCAAACAACCTCACATCCCTCTACGTGGCAGTGCTTAGGAACGCCTGTTGTCCGAACCCTTCTGTTAAATACCTATCTTCGTAATCAGTACTCGAAATCTCCAACCTCTCCAAGGGCCCAGAATCATCTCTAGTATTTGATGATGTATCTTTTGAGTTAGCGTCTTACGGGGTTGGCTGGTCAAGAGAGAGAGGTTAGAAGGGGCTCCCTCGTACGCATGTCCATCTCACATGCAAGCGGAGGAACTTACTTTAAACATGAGTTCTGTTTGGGCCATTATTTTTAAAACCTGGATTGTGAACTTTGTAGAAGACAATCATGTCCCAATATCAAAAGGTTGGACACCCCTGGTAGAAGCCGAGATTTAGACTAAATCACTGAAAATATTAACCGCAGTCTGTCCTTTCCTCACATCCTTTGAAGCCAAGCAGATCGTTGAACAGGCAGAACCACCTCAAGCTTGTGCCCATGCCTTTAGATGAGCACTACAGGTAGGACACAGTCTCGGCTTCCATACGATCATTGCTCCAGTCCCCGGTCATATAATTGACTGTACTACGTACAGTATGTGCCGGCCAAGTCATGCATCTTCATCTGGTCCTTGTTCTTTTTGCTTTGCACGGTTTTGTTTTTGTTGAGACAAGATCTGGCTATGAAGCTTTCTGCTGGCTTCCAACTCTGGATCCTCCTGCCTCAGCCTCCTGAGTACTAGGAGGTCTAAGGCCTACACCATGCTGAATGGGTGCTGGTGCCCTCCACCCCCTGGCCTTAAAAATGCTAGGCAATGTTCTTTTTCAATGTAATTTTAATGTTTTTAGATTGATGTGTGTGTGTGTGTGTGTGTGTGTGTGTGTGTGTGTGTCTTGGCTGCATGTATGTGCACTTGTATGCATGCCTGGTGCCAGCAGAAGTCAGAAGAGGACATCGGATCCTCAAGAACTGGGAGTTTGTAGATGTTTGTGAGCCACCATGTGGGTGCTGGAAACCGAGCTGAGGTCCTCTGCAAGAGCAAGTGCTCCTAACTGCTCTCCCCTGGGCACTCTTCTTTATACAGAAATATAAAAGAGGGCTGGAGAGATGGCTCAGAGCTTAAGAGCACTGGCTGCTCTTCCAAAGGTCCTGAGTTCAATTCCCAGCACCCACATGGTGGCTCACAGCTCTGGTGTCTTGTTCTGGCACTCGGGCAGAACACTGTATACATAATAAATAAATCTTTTTTAAGAAAAAAAAAGAACACAAGTACCTGCCTGCTAACACACATGCAGCTCATGCATGCCCACACGAAAAGTGCCTCTCCTACAAATATTGTGTATCGGGGACATTTAGTGGCTCACTTCTCTGATTCTGTGTGGGCATGTGTGCACTGCCACACGCACCACCTCACATGCTAGTGTGGCAGTCAGAGGATAGCTTATGGAAGTGAGTTCCTCCTTCTACCACGTGGGGCCCGGGGCTCGAACTCAGGTCACCAGACTTGTCCATGAGCTCCTAGACGCCTTGTGCCACCTCACTAGTCCTAACGAAAAACCCATTATATGTGTGCAGCTCATTCAAGAATGAGGCCAGGTGGTGGCGGCACACACCTTTAATCCCAGGCAGAGGCAGATGGATCTCCAAATTCGAGGCCAGCCTGGTCTACAGAGTGCGTTCCAGGACAGCCAGGGCTACATAGTGAGGCCCTGTCTCAATAATACTAATATAAATATATTTAAAATTTTTTATTTTTTTATTTTTTGTTTTTTTTTTTTGCTCTCTGTGGGTACCAGGTACACACATGGTACACAGACATGCATACAGGCAAAACACTCATACAAATAAAGTAGAATAAATAATTTTTTTAAAAATAGGTGTTTTTACATGTATGTATGGCTGTACATCATATGTATGCAGTGCCCACAGAGATCAGAGAGGCTAGAAAATACTATTGGAGCCCTTGGAACTGGAATTACAGAGTTTATGAGCCACCATATGGGTGCTAGGAATTGAACCAAGGTCCTCTGGATTAATTCATGATATTCTGTGGTGATATTTTGTTGTACTCTAATAAAATTTGCCTGAAGATCAGAGGACAGAGCCAGCCACAGAGTTAAACATAGAAGTTAGGCAGTGGTGGCACACACCTTTAATCCTAGCACTCTGGAGACAGGAAGTGAAATGGCTGGGCGGACATAGGCATAAAAGGCGTGAGGAGACAGGAACTAGGCCCTTTCAGTTGAGGACTCAGAGGCTCTCAGTCTGAGGATTCGTGGAGATCCACTGAGGAGTTGGTGAGGTGAGAAGTGGCTGTGGCTTGTTTCCTCCGATCATTTACCCCAATATCTGGCTCCAGGATTTATTATAAGACCATTTAGGATTTGTGCAACAATATTCTGTTAAGGGGCTCAATTAGCTCAGCATTTACCATATTACAGATAACAAAACTGAGGTCCAAGTCAGGCATAGGGGTGCACACCTGTAATACCAGTGTGTGGGAGGCTGAGGCAGGATGGTTTTAAGTTCAAGGGTAATTTGGCCTGTGTAGCAAGACCCTATATCCAAAATCAAAAAGCAGGGGGTTGGAGAGATGACTCAGCGGTTGAGAGCACTGGCTACTCTTTCAGAGGAGCTAGGTTCAATTCCCAGCACCCATAACAACTGTTTGTATCTCCTGTTCCAGGGGATTGGACACCCTCACACAGACATACATGCAGGCAAAACCCCAATAACATAAAATAAAAATAAATTAGTTTTTTAAAAGAAGTCAAAAAGCAGGGCTGGGTATGTACCTCACAGGCCTAGCGTGCTAGAGGCCCTGGGCTTAGTCTCCAGTACTGTAAACAAAGTCCTTCCAGTTAACCTTTAGTGAAATTGTCCCTACGGGAAAGAGATGAAATTAATACTGCTACTCCGACCTGAGTTTTGATTCTGACATTGCCAATAATTTTGTAAGATTACACTTCAATAGGAGAAGCCAGCCTGGAATTTTAGCATGCTCTTTCAGTTCTTCATTCTGTCATAATATTTTCAAAAATTAGTTAGGCAAGGCCAGCAACATGGCTGAGTAGATAAAAGTAATGGTCTCAAAAGCCTGATGTCTTGAGTTCAACCCCTGGAAGCCATAGTGAAAGGAGAGAACCAATTCCTGAATGTTGTCCTGTGACCTCCCTATGTGTGCCGTGGCATGCGTGCCTCCATGTACACGTGCGCAAACACACACACACACACACACACATCATCATCATCATCATCCACACACAATAGTAATAATAAAATAAAAAACTAAAATTCAAAATATAAACAGCCAATCACAGTGGAGTGTACATATCATGTCAGCACCTGGGAGGCTGAGGTGGAAGATCGTAATTTTGAGGCTAGCTGGGCTGTATCACTAATCCTGCCTAACTGCTATAAAAATGTTTTATAATTTATAAAGCACTCCCAATACATTGTCTCCTTTGATTGTCTCGTCATTCCTATGGTACAGGCAACATTATCGCCGTGTAAGAAATGAGAAAATGAACTCCAAGCTTGTTAAATAATGTATCCAAGATTACAGGTTTATTAACTGCTGTGTTATTTGCTTTGGGAGAAGACAATTCCTGCCCTTAAGGAGTTTGGTGACATTAAGGAAATACTTGTAAATATGAGAAAGAACAATCACACAGCAACACTTCTGAAAATACTCGAAGCTGGGCAGTGGTGGCACAGGCCTTTAATCCCAGCCCTCGGGAGGCGGAGCCAGGTGGATCTCTGTGAGTTCCAGGCCAGCCTGGTCTACAGAGCAAGATCCAGGACAGGCACCAAAACTACACAGAGAAACCCTGTCTTGAAAAAACAAAACAAAACAAAATGCTGGAGAGGCCAGTACAGTTTAGACAAGAATACTAAAGGAATTCAGAGGGGAAAGATTACTGAAGGTAGAATTAATCAGTGGAGGTGTCATTTAGGGATAAACCTTAAGCTAGGCCAGAAAAGAAGGGCAAAGATTGGGGGGGGGGCAGGAATTATGGGAACCAGGAGTGAACAGGGAACAGCCACACCCTGATGGAGAACTGGAGTTTGAGGGGCTTAAGGCCAGGTGCTCCCCTTAGTTACAGAAGAGAGGTCACCTGCTAAGAGATGTGAGTTCCTACTCTCTGGGTCCGGATTAAGCAGCCACAGGCTTTCAAATTCCAATTATATAGAAATGCAGTCATTTTAAACTGCTGTGGGGTTCCAGGAAGGAAAGAGAAAAAAAAAATTAAGTCCAAGTGAAGTAATGGGAGCCTTGATGGCTCTGGAGACATCCAAGCAGAACACAGTGATAGGCCCGGCCCCAAGCCCTTCCCATTCCTTTGTTTGGCTTTTGTTTTCAAGACAGGGTCCCTCTATGTGGCCCTGGCTGTCCTGGAACTCTCTCTGTAGACCAGGCTGGCCTCGAACTCACAGAGATCCACCTGCCTCTGCCTCCCGAGTGCTGGGACTAAACTCATGCACCTCCAAGCCTGACTCCTTTATTTTTTTATTATTTTAAACGTGTGTGGGTGTTTCCCTGAGTGTATGTCTGCATCATGTGACTACGGGGCCAGAGGTCAGTTTTCTTCAGTCTCTGTCTCCCACACTGGAACGTTTTTTTTTTTTTTTTTTTTTTTTTGAAAGAGCCAAGTTTAGGGTTGGAGAGATGACAGGTAAGAGCCGTGGGGTTTTGCAGAGAACCCAGATTTGGTTTCCAGTGTCTGTGTCAGGTGACTCGCAAACCACTGATAGCTCCGTTCCCAGAAGGTCTGACACCCTCTCGGGCCTCCTTGAACACTTGCACTCACATGATGCACATGTCCCCACCACTATCTCACACACACACACACACACACACACAAACTTAAATTAACAAACAAAAGTTTTCAAGCTAACTGATTCACGGCCCAGTTTTTCTCAGCACAGAAGTGGAACTGAGGTCTGGAACATTATGAGTTAAAATTGTTCCTTTTCAACTTTCCCATACAGGACAGTGTTTTATTTTGTTGAAACTTGTTAGAAAGATTTAAACTGCTGAAGTCCAAAGGCCTTGCTTAGCGTTATAATCCTTTGCAAACAAGCAGAGGGACAGACCAAAGTTTGGGTGAGCAGCAGGACAAAGGAAGAGAAGAATCGGGAGGGAAAAGGAGAAAGAAGAGAAAGGAAACAGTTGTTAAAATGACATCTCATTCAGCCAGAAGGCCACATAAAAAAATTTTTTTTATTTTATTGTTTAAAACTCACTGTAGCAAAAACAAAGCAAAACTAAATGCAACCAGCAAAACAGCTGAGTAGGTTTCAGTCCCTTATGGTGCCTTAAAAATGCTGAAGATAACAAGTACGGGCTGGAGAGATGGCTCAGGGGTGAAGAGCGCGGGCTTCTCTTCCAGAGGACCGAGATTTAATTCCCGGCATCCATAGGGCAGCTCACAACTGTACTTAACTCCAGTTTCAGGGGAACTGACACTCTCACAGAGACATACATGTAGACGAAACACCAACGCACAAAAAATAAATAAACCTTAAAAAAAGAAGATAACAGATGCTTGAAGCAAAGCAAGGCCAGCTAGCTTCTCAGGGCACAGGACTGGAGGCAAGAGGCCAGGGGCAGCTCTCAGGAGCTGGTTCTCCCCTGCCCGCCTGTGGGGTCCAGGGACTAAACTCAGGTCATCAAACTGCACACAAGGGCCTTTATCACAGAGCCCAAGCAAAATGAAATAGACTACTCCAGATTTCCCCAGGAAATGACATGGCAACTAAAAGCCCTGCAACCGGAGCTTGCCTGTCACAACGCGCCAACTCAGCTTCACAGTTGTTCTGCTCTGCACAAAGAAGGGGAAGAACTGACCTCCGGAAATTATCTTCCTCAGGAGGGGCCACTACCAGACTTTTGAAAAAGTACAAGGGGAAGCGGGGCTGGAGAGATGGCTCAGTGGTGAAGAGCACTGACCTCTCTTCCAGAGGACCTGGGTTTGGTTCCCAGCACCCACATGGTGGCTCAACACCATCTTATAACTTGGGTTCAGGACATTCCATGCCCTCTTGCTGACATACATGCTAGCAAAGCACACACACACACACACACACACACACACACACAAAGCAAAATTAAAGGCAAAAAAATGTTTAAAGAGGTGCTGGAGAGATGGCTTAGCAGTGAAGAGCACTGACTGCTTTTCCAGAGGACACAGGTTCAATTTCCAGCACCCACATGGCAGCTCACAACTGTAACTCCAGTTCCAGGGGAGCTGACACCCTCACACAGACATACATGCAGGCCAAACACCAGTGCACATAAAAAAAAAATTAATACATTTTTAAAATTTTTAAAGAAAACTAGGACGGGCTAGAGAGATGGCTCAGCGGTGAAGAGCACTGGCTGCTCTTCCAGAGGTGCTGAGTTCAATTCCCAGCAACCACATGATGGCTCACAACCATCTGTAATGAGATCTGGTGCCATCTTCTGGCGGGCAGGAATACAAACAGATAGAACATTGTATGCTTAGTAAATAAATAAATGAATGAAGAAAGAAAGAAAGGAAGGAAGGAAGAAAGGAAGAAAGGAAGAAAGATCTTTAAAAAAAAAAAAAAGGAAACCAGGACGTTCTGGAATATTATTTTAACTATGTAAAGGTGTGTTACATTTGTTTACGCTGCATTTGTTTAACAATGTAAGGATGTGTGTTTAATTATGTAAAGATGTGTTGCATCTGTTTTCCCTAGCCTGCCTAAGGCACCTGATTGGTCTAATACAAAGCTGAATGACCATTATCTAGGCAGAGGGATAGGTGGGGCTGCTGGGCAGAGAGAATAGATAGGAGAAAAGAACTAGAGAAGAGAAGCAGATGTAGGGAGTTAGAGGCAGGGACAGCAATTCAAAGTCATCCTCAGCTACAGACAGGAGATCCTGTCTCAAAACGGAAAAATAAATAAAGATAGAACGCTAGGGAGACATACAAGGGCCTTTGTCGGCTGGTAGCTCGAAGAGTAACACAGACAGACAAGCCAAAAACAAAGAAAGGGAAAGAGAGGGAGAGAGAGAGGAAGAAAGGAAAGAAAGATTAAAAAAAAAAAAAAACACACTAATAAATTCTTGGCTGCTTGATTTAAAGGATGATATATTGTCCAGACCTTGAGAACTTAATAGCCCCACAGCACCCTGTTCTGTCTGAGCACACTGAGAATTGCATTAGTTCTGGGCACCACAATTTAAGAGCAATATTGACAAGAGCTGTAAAAATGTTCATGCCCTTTGACCTAATAATCTCACTCACGGGAATTTATTCTAAGGGAATAATTCAAGAGAACAGATGAATTAGAGGCATGAAAGGTATCGATGCAACATCCTTTACTATACATGCATATCTATGTGTGTATATAAAAATAAATGTTTCCTAAAAGGGATGCTGAACAGTTTTAAAATGTAAAGTATTTAAATATAAAATAAATATGATAATGATGCGTGCAATAACATGGCAAACCTTGAAACATGCTACATGCTACATGAAAGAAGCCTGACACACACAACGGGCAACATATTGTCCGATTCCATTTATAGAAAACATCCAGGATAGAGCTGAGTGTGGTGGCTTATGGCTGCAATCCTGGCACTGGAGAGGCTGTGGCAGATGGCCAGGAGTTTGAGGCCAGAGCCTGCTACAAGTAAGTTCCACGTCAGTCTGAGCTATAGTGTAAGAGCCGGTCTCAAAAAACAAAATCTAAATCTGCCTTGGTTGTGCATGGGGGTCCTACCAACCAACACTCTAGAAGATCAGGAGTTCAAGGTCATCCTCAGCCTGGGATACATGAGACCCTGTCCGAGGGAAAAAAAAAATAGATAAAGGCCTGGAAGGTGGACAAGAACGAGAATGAGGACAATGGCAGGGGGAACGGAGCTAGGGGTAATTAATCAATTAGTTAATGAAAGCAAACGTCAGAATAAGCCAGCGACAGGAGAAGAATACAGAGTGTGGTTGCCAGTGGCTACTGGAGACAGTAAGGAAGAGTGGCTGCCAGGGAGTGTGGGGCATTTTTGGAATGTGTGTGCAACTGTAGAATTAGAGAGTCCTTGTGAACAGGCACAACACCATAACATTGCAAACTTTTTTTTTTTTTTCTTTTTTCGAGACAGGGTTTCTCCGTGTAGCTTTGCGCCTTTCCTGGAACTCACTTGGTAGCCCAGGCTGGCCTCGAACTCACAGAGATCCGCCTGGCTCTGCCTCCCGAGTGCTGGGATTAAAGGTGTGCGCCACCACCGCCCGGCAAACTTTTTTTTTTTTTTAAACAGGGTTTCTCTGTGTAGCCCTGGCTGTCCTGGAACTAGCTCCATAGACCAGGCTGGTCTTGAACTCATAGAGATCTGCCTGTCTCTGCCTCCCAAGTGCTGGGATCAAAAGTGTGTGCCACCACCACCAGGCTGAGACAGTGTCTTTTAATGTAGCCCTGGCTGTCCTATAACTCTTTATGTAGACTAGGCTGGCCTTGAACTCACAGAGATCAGCCTACAGCTACCTCCCCAGTGTTGGGGTTAACACTCTAGTCAGGACTCAGGAGGTGGAGCCAGAGGATCAGCAGTTCAGGATCTTCCTCAGCCACTTGAGGGCTCAAGGCCAGCCAGGGTCACATGAGTCCTGCCATAAAACAACACAAAACCAATCGAAGGGGCTTGGTAGGCATGGTGACATATGCCTGCGATCCTTGGGCAGAAGAAATGGGAAGACCAAGAGTTGGAGGTCAGACTGGGCTGTAAAAGAATAAGACCCTGTCTTAACAAAAGAAAATGAAACTGAAAAGGATACATTTTTTACCTCATCTAGACAATGCCTCATTGAATCTCTCTTCCTTTTAGTGCAGTGGTTCTCAACCTTCCTAATGCTGCGGCCCTTTAATACCGTTCCTTCTGTTGTAGTGACCCCTAACCATAAATCTATTTTCCTTGCTATTTCATAACTGTTAATTTTGCTACTGTTGTGAATCGTAACATGAACATCTGTGTTTTCTGATGATCTCAGGTGCCCCTGTGAAAGGGCTGTTCAACCCCCTCAAAGGGCTCGAGACCCCATAGGTTGGGAACCACTATTTTAGGGGCAATCAAATCAAGGCCTTGGGCATTCTTGACAAGTACTCTACCACTAAGCTACACTCCCCAACTCCCTCCCCTTAATCTTTTTTAGGGCCAGTACAATAGCTTAGTGAGCAAAAGCAGCCAGCGTCTGTATAAACCTGGTGGCCTGTGTTCAATTCCCGATCGCAGCATGGAAGGAGAAAACAGAATCATGAAAGTTCGCCTCTGATCACCAAACATGCTCTCTGGCATACAGATAGGTGCACACACAATGATAATAATAATCAATTAAACTAAATTTTTTAACTTAAAACCTTTCTTTTCCTTAGCCCAACCCATAGAGTGAGATCTGCCTGTTATCTAGCACTTAGGAACAAAGGCAGAGGAGTGCAACTTGCAAGACTCTGACTCAAAAATAAGTTCTTTATTTATTTAGAGACAGGGTCTCACTGATAGCCTTGGCTGGCCTGGAACTCCCAATGTAGACCAGGCTGGCCTTGAACTCACAACTCACAGAGCTCTCTGCCTCTGCCTCTCAAGTGCTGGGATTAGAGGTATGTACCACCACTCTCTGCTAATTTAGTTTCTTACCAAAATAATGTCCACAAGAGGGCAGCCAGAAGATGACAAGTCAAATTGTTTAACATAAGCCTCAAGAGAAAGAAACCACAGAACCAATGTTAACTGTTATCTTAAGGGTCACCTAAGCCTAACCCCTTCCCTAAGACAATGGTGAAGACTCATCCAGTCACCCTCCTGGGCAGTAGAAAAGGCAGAAGTAGCAGAGTCTGGTGCTGTACAAATGGGATCTCAGAGCTTAAGAGGCGGAAGAAGATTGTGAGCTACAGAGCAAGTTTGAGTCTACCCTGAGCTGCGTGAGACCCTAACTGATCGGGTAGAAGCAGAGGCCCAGCTCCTCACTCCTTTGCTCTTGTCTACTGAACTGCAGTACTTTTTCAGAAAACTCTTATTTAATATGGAAAAGGGGAAATCGAGGGACTTGATGTGAAGGACAAGTTCTCATCAAGAAAGAGGTGTTGGCCGGGCGGTGGTGGCGCACGCCTTTAATCCCAGCACTCGGGAGGCAGAGGCAGGCGGATCTCTGTGAGTTAGAGGCCAGCCTGGTCTCCCAATCGAGTTCCAGGAAAAGGCGCAAAGCTACACAGAGAAACCCTGTCTCGAAAAACAAAAAAAAAAAAGAGGTGTTGTTCTTGTTTTTTGTAAGTAAGAGGTGGCAGGTCTAGAGAGAAATTATAGAGAAGAAAATCTTTGCCCCTCCAAAAGAAAGGTAGCTGCTGCTTCTCCTCTCTTTCAGGGTTGGGGATCAAATTGGGACCTCAGAAGCACTCTTAAGGGGGAAGCATGGTGGCTGACACCTGTAATCCCAGCACTTGGGAGTCTGAGGCAGGAGGATTGCTACAAGGTAAAGGCTGGTCTTGTCTGCATAGTGAGTTCTAGGCCATCTTGGTCTAAGTATGTCTACACACAGGTAGGGAGAGAGTACTGTACCTCTCAGCCACACCCTAGCTCCATAAAATCATTAACTTCCACCAAGCTTGCTAGCCCAGGCCTCTGACCTTGCCTCTGTCGGAAACTGATACAGGAGAATCACAGGCAGTAAGGCAACTTAGCAAGACCTTGCCTCAAAATAAAAAATAAGAAAGGGCTGAGCCATATTCAGCTCTGAGATACAGCTCTAGTCTAGCATTCATGAGGCCTGGAGTTTAGTTCTGTTTCTAAACCACACACACAAATGTCCCAAAGTGGGAAAGAGAAGGGATTTCCTTTTTCTTTCTGGTTTTTTTGAGACAGGGTTTCTCTCTGTGTGTAGTTTTGGTGCCTGTCCTGGATATCGCTCTGTAGACCAGGCTGACCTCGAACTCACAGAGATCCACCTGACTCTGACTCCTGAGTGCTGGGAGTAAAGGTGTGTGCTACTGCCACCCAGCCAGAAGGGATTTCTAATTCAAGAAAAAGTGAAAACGGTCATCTATGATGTAAGTAATTCTCAAGACTCTGTGATGTAGGGTACTCAGGCTGCGGCTTTCTCGATTCCCTTTCAATACAGAGTCCGAATTTTGAAGAAGTCAGAGAATGTGAAAACATTAGATTTTATTAACTCAGCTAAGCAATAAAATAAAATAAAATAATAAAATAAAATAAACAATTCATTTGTTCAGTTTTTAGTAACTTCCTTTTATTGTTGTTATTTCTTGTTTTTGTTTGTTTGTTTGAGACAGTTCTTACTCTTGCCCTGGCTGGTCTAGAACTCTTTATGTAGACCAGGCTGCCCTTGAATTCACCAAGATCTGCCTGCCTCTGTCTCTGAGTACTGGGGTCAAAGATGTGTGTGACTACTCCCAGCCCTTTTTTAGGGTTTTTAAATTTTAATATTTTGAAAAAAAAAGTGTGACTAAAACACACTGGAAAAGAAAGAAAACGGTATAATTTTAACATGTTTCTGGTCTTCAGTCTTCCTCTGCGAAGGGAAACATCCTGGCCTCTTTTTCCACATCCAGCTGGAATTCAATAAGGCCTCCTTGAAATCCACAAAGTGGTAGTTCCCCGGGGCTCCCCCGAGTCGCCTTAAAGACACACGAGATATAGAATCATGAATCTTTTCGTCAGTCCTGTCTCAGTCTCGGCTCCTGTTGCTGTGATGAAAGACCCTGACAAAAGTAACTTAAGAGGATTCCTTTCAGCTTCCAGGCAAGGCACAGTCCATCATGTGGGAAGTCAAGGCAGGAGCTCGAGGGCTCTGGTCACACGGACTCTGTCATCAGGAACAGAGCCTGAATGTGTGCACGCCGGTACGCAGTTTGTTTTCCTTTTTCATTCAGTCCCGGGCCCAGTCTATGAAAATGGTACTGTCTGTGTTCAAGCTGGGCTTTCCCACTTCACAGTTATCTTAGTTAAGAAAATCCTCCACAGACCTCCCCATAAGCCAACCTCATCTAGATAATGCCTCAATGATTCGCCCATGCCACAGCAACTTGTTCCTTTTGGGAAAAGTATAAAACTAGAAAGTATAAATGGAATAAAATATTTTTTTCTGGGACTTTGACATCTCTAACCCCTGTCTTACCTCTTGGAATCCCTTTGTCATATGACAGTATAAGAAATATTAGAATATTTTTCAGTCTCCTAAACCAGTGCTTTACACATTTATAAACATTAAAATAATCTTCCTCCATCGTACATCAATGTACTGGGATAGGATACGGTGGGTTATTCTTTGAAAGATATTTTATTGATTTTATAATATACCTTTCACTATATGGTATTAAGAAAATAGAGTCAAGAATACAGTAGCCAAGAACTTAGAAATTCAGAACATAAATACATTCTCTACCATAAACTTTCTCATCCCTTTAAAGTTTTCGTCTCTGCTGCAAGCAGCCTCTCTAACACTTTTGGGATGCCAGGGTGTGAATATGCTGCCCAGCTCTGCCGAGAGTGAGTCCAACCTCGATGTTGCTTTTCACCTGCTTTTCACCAGGATGCTCTGGGTTTCCTGGGCTGACTTAAGACTTCATACGCAGCCTGGATCTCCAGGAAGTGCCTCTGAGCCTCTTCCGTCTGGTGCCGGTTGTGGTCCGGGTGCCAGACCTTCACCAGGTCGCGGTAACTCCGATGTATTTCTTCATTGGTTGCCCCTTCTGGAAGGCCCAAAACCTTGGAGAAACAGAGCTCACAAATGAGCATCTCATAAGTGCTCGGAGCCCCTGGGTCTCTCCCTACTTCTTGCTAAACCAGGCTATTTGGTATCTAGAATGGCCCAGAGCCTCAGACAGAATTTCAGCCCTTTGGGCCAAGGGGAAATTCCTTAGCAGAGCATGTCCCTAACTAGAGTAAGGTCCTGGGTTTGATCCACAACAGTAAGAGAAAAACAAAACAACTCAAACAAATAAAAGCACCACCCCCCCCAAAAAAAAAAACCACGGGGTGTCATGTAAGAGCTAGGATGCCTTAACCACAAACGCATTTCCAGCCGAGAACTTCACATCCTTGACAAGATCTCCTCTCCACAGGAGAAATGAGCGTGCATATATTCACCAAAGACCCGAAAAGAGCCGGAGGCAGGGGCGCACGCCTTTAATCCCAGTACTCAGGAGGCAGAGCCAGGTGGATCTCTGTGAGTTCGAGGCTAGCCTGGTCTACAGAGCGAGATCCAGGACAGGCTCCAAAACTACACAGAGAAACCCTGTCTCAGGGGGAAATAAAAGGCTTAAACTAGAAGTGACCTAAATATTAACAATAGAGTAAATAAACAAGCTGTGAGTAGGATATGATATAGCAATTAACGCAAACTATTTCAAATTGCATGTTAGCTACATCTTGTGAACATGATGCTGGATGAAAAATGCCAGCTCTGTACTAGGTGATCCCATGTATTTGCTGTTCAAGAATAGACAAAACCTGGGCAAAGAAAAAAAAAAAAAAGGAAATAAAAGAAAACAACCAAAAACAAACAAAAAAAGAAAAGAAAAAGAAAGAAATCTGCAGTGAGTTTTGGGAAATACTATGTGGTTGACACTAAACCTCTAACACTTGAAAAACATTCGAGAGCCATTCGTGGTGGCACAGATCTGAAACCCCAGCAAAGAAAGGCTGAAGCAAGGGGGTAGAGGATTTAACACCAGCTATCACACAGTGAGAGCCTGTCTGAATTCCCACAGAGAGAATCATGAAGCATTCTGCTTAAGATCAGAAAAGCCACTGTTCTCAACCTAGCAAGACTGATTCCTGAGTAAACAAGTGTTTAAGGGACTGCTACAAATATCCTCAAATGTGCAAAACCAGCTGTATATCTGTGTGCATGGTAGTATTATAAATGTAGCAAACAAACAAACAACAACAAAACTCACCTAGCTGATACAGTGGCACGTGCTGTTAATATCCAGCACTTGGGAGGCAGAGACAAGTGGATCTCAGTGAGTTCGAGGCCAGCCTGGTCTACAAAGCAAGTTGCGGGACATCCAGGGCTGTTACACAGAGAAACCCTGTCTTGAAAAACCAAAATAATAATAATAATAATAATAATAATAATAATAATATCCAGCACTTGGGAGGCAGAGGCAGAAGCAGAAGGATCACAAGTTTGAGGCCAGCCTGGTTTACATTTTGGGTTCCAGGTCAAAGGTTACATAGTGAGAGTGTGTCTCAAAAACAAACAAAAAAACTGGGCTGACAAGATGGGTCAGTAGATAAAGGTATTTAGGACAAGCCTGATGACCTGAGTTGGATCGCCGGAACACACTTGGTGGGAAAGAGAGACTCAGTCTTGCTGACTGTCCTCTGACCCCTACATTCACGTTGTGGCACATGGACAATACACAATAATACATTTTTTAACCTAATATATCACGATAGGACTCGGGATGTGGCCCATGTAGTATACCCAGGGGTTCTGGATCTAATCTCCTACACCACGAAACCAAACCCCTAATCCACAGTAATAGAAGGCAGAAAGGATGTAACCTCCAAGGCAAGCGTATAGAATGGGAAGGGCTAGGAAGGAGTCTTCCTGGAGCTGGTGGTGTTCCATCCCTTAACCTGAGGGGCATGTGCACTTTATATGTTAAACTTCAATAAGAAGCATTATTCAGCCAGGCGGTGGTGGCGCACGCCTTTAATCCCAGCACTTGGGAGACAGAGGCAAGTGGATCTCTGAGTTCCAGGACAGCCTGGGCTACACCGAGAAACTGTCTCTAAAAAGCAAAAAAAAAATAAATAAATAAATAAAAAATAAAAAAGGACTGGAGAGATGGTTCAGAGGTCAGAGGTACTGGCTGGCTGCTCTTAAGAGGTCCTGAGTTCGATTCCCAGCAACCACAGGGTGGCTCACAACCATCTGTAATGAGATCTGGTGCCCTCTTCTGGCCTGCAGGGATACATGCAGGCAGAATACTGTATACATAATAAATAAATAAATCTTTTTTAAAAACTATTGTTCATATGTATTTCTCATCAGTAATGTACCTTCAAGCAGTACACACAGAAGCCCAAAGAAGCCAGGGTATCCTTTCGGGGCTCAGCCAGCAGACCTCAGAACTCATCCCCATTCCGGGGGACTTACCGGAAAAGAAAGACTTACCTGGTAAGCCAGCTGACGTTTCTCATCCTGAAAACTGTCAACAAATTCATAGAGCCTTTCCCACTCCTGGAACTGTCTGCTGTTGAAGCCAGGATCCCCAACCAGCAGCCACCAGATCCGGCAAGGCAGAAGGAAGACAGACTCCATGAGGCGGCCAAGAAGCGGGAAAAAGCTGAACCAACTCAAGAAGGAGCCAAGGGTTTCTGCCACGTAGCTAAGGGTGGCAGCTGTGTTGCACAGGACACTGTACACCAGCGGGCCTGTGAAGGCGAGGTAAGCCAAGCCCAGACGGTAGAGCCGCACGCTAATGGTTTCTGACTCTGAGGAAGCTTTGTATCGGCGATGCTTCTGGGCTGTGACGCTGGCAGCCAGACTGATGGGCAGGATGGCTATGGGGCGGCCATAGAACAGAGGGGATGTGAGGAAAGCTGCTCCTAAAGTGTTCTTAAAGTCTGACGTCTCATTGCCAACAGCGGCCACGAGCAAGACCCCCAAGGCAACTGCCAATGGAAGGCCCACAATGTAGAAGTTGGCCATGGAAGAAAGGCTGATCAGAGCCACGAGACCAAAATAGATACCCACTATCATCTGGGCAACAAAGCGAAGGAGACTCAGAGGTGGCCTCCCCTCTCCTGGCCTCTGTTTCCGACCCTGGACTCTGTTGGCTTGAGCGACAAAGCTTGGGAGTTTCCAGAACTCCCAGAGCCAGCCCAACCCACCACCTCCCAGGGTAAGCATCCAGAGCAGGGCATGGCTGTCCCTTCCCAGATACAGGTGGTGGAGCCCGACAGGACCCCCGAAAGCCCAAAGGGTATAGGTCACCAGGAGCCCTTTTGCCATCCTCTATGGCAAGAGTCTCAGAACAAATCCAGTGGCATTTGACATTGATCAGAACGCAGAAATCTCGAGAGCCTCTGTGAGAATCACCATAGTCCCGAGAGTTTCCTTAGACCCTAAAAGATGGAGTGGAGAAAAAGCAGACTCATCAGACTACATCCAACCCCCAACACAGTAGACCATTTCTCCATAACGCAAGTCAAGTCCGTTCCTACCTGAGGGGCTCTTGAGTGTTAGCTGTCTCTTGTGCTAGCACCCCAGGCCTGACACGATGGCTCGAAACTTAGGGGAGGAGAGTGCTTCGTTTTAAAATTTATTATTATTTATTTATTTTGGAGACACAGTCTGATGTAGCCAAGCTGGCCTTATGCGGCCATATCTGAGCCCCTGCTCTTCCTGCCCCCATCTCCCTAAGTAGTGGGCTCATAGCATCTGCCACCATGCTCAGGGATGAGAATGTTTTAAATGTTTTCAGTTGAGACACTGAGAACTAGGTGCCTGAACCAAAACAAACAAACAAACAAACACATTAGAAGCTTGGGACTAGAAAGATGGCCCGGGGGTTACTTACTGCTCTTCCAGAGGACCCGGGTTCAGTTCCCAGCGCCCACATGGCAGCTCATAGATGCCCTCTTCCGGTCTCCGAGGGCATCAAGCATTATGCGGTGCACACACATAGATACAAGGAATACACTCATACACATGAAGTAAATTTTAAAAACAAGAAGCAGCCGGGTGGTGGTGGCGCATGCCTTTAATCCCAGCACTCGGGAGGCAGAACCAGGCGAATCTCTGTGAGTTTGAGTCCAGCCTAATCTACAAAGTGAGATCCAGGACAGACTCCAAAGCTACACAGAGGAACCCTGTCTCGACAAACAAACAAAAGAAGAAGGAGAAGGAGAAGGAGAAGCAGCTTACATTTCAGACCTCCCCTTAATGGTTCAAGGGGAATGGGGTGGGGGGGAGTAACAGAATACTTTTTCAAAATTTCAAACCCTTCTGAAAGCCAGTGCCTTATCTAACGGCCCACCCCTTTAACTCCATGTGTGTGAATGGCCCAAGGTTTGAGCCTCTCTCCAGCCTTCCCATCTCCCCAGGCCATGAAATTTTCCCACAAGTCAAACTTAAAAGGGATCCTGAATTCTTTCCACTTAAACATTCTGGAAAGCATTTTGACCTAGACCTTAGCACCCCACAGTTCAACCATCCTGTTCCCAAACAAGACTGAAGAGCCTCTGCAAAGAGGCTGCAAAAATCCTCAGAATATCAAATCCAGTGCCGAAGAGTGCCTGCCTGCCAACATGCCCTAGCTACTTCAAGCGAACTCACCCTCAGGCAGTCCCGGTAGACAGCAGTACCTGGCTGCTCAGGCCGCTTCAGACTAGTTATTTCTTTTGACCATAGAATCAAAATGGCCCCTCTCCTCTCCTCTCTCTCTC
>CABHPP010107151.1:0-10279 GCA_902168425.1 Peromyscus attwateri
GGAAGGTGGGAGTGTTGCCCAGTGGTAGAACACTTGCCTAGCATGTACAAAGTCCTGGGTTTCAACCCTTGAACCACAGGTATTTTTTTGTTTGTTGTTTTGTTTTTAAATTACATGATTTATTGACTTGGTGTGCATGTGTGTGTCCGTGGGCACATATGCCTTTGTGCATAAATAGAGACCACAGGACTTATGAGTCATCTTACCAGTCCAATAAAAAGCTTTAGGAATTCATTTTCTCCTAAGAACTTGAAGGTGTTAACTTTCAAAAGGTGGTGATGGGAGTCCTGTGGGATGGCTCGGTGGATAAATGTGCTCACTGTCAGCTCAACATCAGAATTGGAGCCCCAGGACCCACGTGGTGCAAGGAGAGGACCAACTCCCAAAAGCTGTCCTCTGACTTGTGCTTGTGTGTACACAAGCACACAAATAAATGGAATAATAATAATTTTTAAAAAAAAATCTATTTGTGCTCGTTTAGGTCCACCTGCTCCCATTATGCTAGGCTGACACTGCCTCCAACAACAACTAAACCCTGGTTTAGTCTCCTGATTAGACTTGGAGATTGTATACAAAAATCACACCTCCATGTTGTGTATTTGTACACTGTGTGGAGGTGTATTTCTGTGATGGATGTGATAAAAAGCTGCACGGCCATTAGCGAGGCAGGAGGTATAGGCGGGACTTCCGGGCAGAGAGAGAGGAAGCAGGAGGAGATAATCCAGGCGCCAGAGAGAAGGCGTCACCTGTGATCCCTTGTTTTCCTTCGTTTGTGGTGCCGGGGACAGAACCCAGGGCCCTGTGTACACTCGGCAGTGTTCTGCCAGTGAGGTGCATTTCCAGTCCTCTTTGTTCTCATGGTGAAATAATTTTCACTACAGTCAAAAATGAAAGCACTCATCATCCTGTTCCCCCACTCTGCCTTTTTAAAATGAAGGTTCTTGGGCAGCGTTTCAGACATTGCTTACCAGTTTCCTAGCGGCTGTTATTAGCACCCCGCCATTCAGTCGCATGTTTTACATTCTCTGTTACAGCTGAGTAGTGTTCCGTAGTGAAAGCGCCGTCATCTTTTACATCTGCCTTAACCTGCCCGAATTTTCCTCATTTTTCCATTACATGTGGGGCTGCAAGGTATAACTCTGCACACAAGTGGCACTTCCTAAGCATATCAGCATAGAATAAGTTTTGTGAAGTGGATTTCCTATGCAAATGGATAACTACAGCCTATGCAAAAGGTTAGATACAGCCTAAAATTTAGTTAGCATTCATTAAAAAAATGACATTTGCAAACTGTATTTAGAATCCTATGTCTTTTAGGTAACACCTAATTTAAATTTGTAATTCTTTATTTTTACTTTTGTAACTTATGTAGGTTATTCATTTTCATACTTTAAAAAATTTAATTTTAGCTGGGCGGTGGTGGCGCACGCCTTCAATCACAGCACTTGGGAGGCAGAGGCAGGTGGATCTCTGAGTTTGAGGCCAGCCTGTTCTACAAAGCGAGTTCTAGGACAGCCAGGACTGTTACACAGAAAAACCCTGACTCAAAAAAAAATAATAATAATAATTTTATGTGTATGAATGTTTTTCCTTCATGTATGTCTGAGCACCACTTTCATGCAGTGCTCATAGAGGCCAGAAGAGGGCGTAGGATTCCCCTGGAACTGGAGTTAAAGATGTTTGCACACCACTACATAATGGGCTTGTTGGGTGTCGTTCCCCATTACCCTTCACTTTATTTACTTATTTTGGAGATTTCTTTTTTCTTTTTTTTCAATTTGTGTATGTGCTTGTGGAGGTGCAGGTGGAGGCCAGAGGAGGGTGTCAGATCCCCTGAAGATGGAGTTGCAGGTCTTTTCTTTTCTTTTCCTTTTGGAGGCAGGACCTCGTGCCTGGAACTCATATGTAGCCCAGATGGCCTTGAACTTACAGTGATCCTCCTGAATGCTGGGATTACAGGTGAGCCACCATACGCAGCTGTTATTTTTTTAAACTTTTGATATTGACTTTAGATGTACTAAACAGTTGTAGGAATAGATTTCCTTCCCTGGGGCTTCATTCACCAAGACCAGGAAATCAAATATTGACACAGCATTATAAACCGTAAGCCTTTTTAATATGTCACAGTGCCTACACTGTGACAGAGTCTGGTGTGCCACCCCCGTCACACTGAGTTGATATTTCTCCTTAGTGTCCCTCCAGTCTCTGACATAGGTTTCCTGATCTTTTCTAGATTGTACTCATGCATTTTGAGCAAGAACATTGTCCAAGAATGCTGATGTTGCTTTTTAGAGGTTCATAATAAGAAGCGTGTGTGTGTGTGTGTGTGTGTGTGTGTGTGTGTGTGTGTGTGTGTATGTGTGTGTAGGACCAGGGACAGCTTCAGGGCTGTCCACCTCTGCAGGCAGGGTCTCTTTTTGTTTCTGCCCATGCTGCATACTCTAGTCTAACTGTCCTGCAAGCTTCTGGGAGATTCCTCTGTCTCTGTCTCCCACCTTACCACAGCAATGCTAGGATTACAGACGCATGCCATCACACACTCACCGTGCTATCCGGATGGGGGTTCTGGAATTGAGCTCAGGATGTCAGGCTTGCAGGCTGATATTTTTACTTGCTGAGTGATCTTGTTTACCCTCCAGTGAGTTTTCATGACTCAGGGTCCCAGCGTAGGGACCATCGTGGACCTAGGTTCTCCTTTACCACCTAGGGAGGACAGAGGAGCCAGGTCAGCTCATCCCAGGAAAAGCACCTTCTGCTCTGTGGTCATCTCGGGCCAAGGCCCCGGACACACACTGGTGTCACTCCCACACAGACATCAGCCCTTGTTGCAGAATTCAGACTGGCAGGGAGTGGGAAGAGGCCCGTGCCTGTGACGTTTACTGATACCTTGGTTAAACTGGTGTGTGCTACAGCTCACTTAGAAGTTACTCTGAGACTGCACAATCCTGTTTCTCCTGGTACCGTCCCCCTCTAATTGGAGCATCCGTCTGTGGCTCTTGTCTGCAGAGTGGTCACTGTGTTTGCCCAATGCTTCTGTTTGCCTCTTTCCTGCTGCATTTATTAGTTGAGATTCTGCTGGAAGGAGGAAGTGACCCTTCTCTTGTGCTAGCCTTATTCTCTGGTTAGGATCTCATGGTCATTATTTATTTATGACTCACTCTCCTCATTCCCTTCTGCCTTTTGTGGTATTGTCAATTGAACCAAGGGCCGCACATATGTGAGGCAAATGCCTTCCCGAGGAGGAGCTGCGTCTGTCCCTGCCCCACCAATGGCCATTTTAAGAGCTTCCTTGTCATCTCTGCTCTTCGGATTCTTCTCCCCACTCCCACCCCCAGCAATCACCTTTTTAATGTCACAAGACAGTCCTCGTTCGTCTTGACACTTCCCTCTTTAGCCCTAGAATCAACCACTTCTGCCTGGTAGAGAGACTGAGGTCTACTTGGCAGGCATGCCTTTAGTCACTGCTGGGCTTACCTTTGTTTCTAGGTCCTTTCAGCAGACGAAGCGGGAAGTGTATAATGATACTAACCCATAGGGATCTGCCTCTGTCTGTTGCATGATTTAGAAAAATCTTGAGCGGGGCCTCATGTGGCCAAGGCTGGCCTTGACTTGCTATATAGTTGAGGATGACCTTGAACTTCTGATCCTGCTGGGAGCACAGGCGTCTGGTTTACTCAGCCCTAGGCTTTGACCCAAGGCTTCATGCATGCTAGGCAAGCACTCTACCCGCTGAGCTACGTCCCAACCCCCCTGTTTATATTTTAAATATAAACTATGTCTGTACTGTTACCTCTTATTTCAGCCTACCACCATAAATTCACTTTATTTTTTTAAGTCATTCCCATTACTTATACCTTCCTTCTTCAACAGTGAAAAACTCAACCCTTGTCAGAATGTTGGGTTGTAGGTTATCTGCTGACTGTGCTCCTCTTCGACACTGACCTAAACACATACTTCTGTGTGGACTGTAGATTTGACTTTGCTGACCTTCTCGATGACAGAATCCAGAGGGTAGAAGCCAGTGTCCCCGGCGAGCACGGACATTTGTGCCTACAGTGGCGTCAGGATATAGTGAATGCCGCTGACATCGTCCCTTCTGACTGCCCCGCTCTGCCCTCACACCACTGCCCCCCCTTTCTGCCACTTAGTCTGTCTGTCTCTCTCTGTCTCTTCCCCTCCCTCCCTCCCGTCTTTCCTTCCCTCCTTTTACAGCTCAAGGACCACTTCATTAGCGTTCGAGAGAAAAACAGGACAGTTGAGCTACAAAACAGACACTTGCCGGAAGGAGAAGAGGAAGAAACTCAGGTCTTTGGCTATTGCAGCTGTAGAGATTTTCCAGCAGCCGTGGGGAGGGTCTTCAGAAAAAAACAGCCTGAGTTTTCAGGCCAAGTTTGCTTAGGTTTTGGCTGGTATGCAAAGAAGAGGTAGAAAAGGGAAAAGGGAAAAACCATATGTACTTTTGAGTTGGAACTCAGCAAAGTGGGTAGGTAGGCTCAGCAGTCAAGACGGTAAGCAACTGCCACATCTGTTGAAATTGTTTCTTTTTGCATTGATTGCGTGTGCTCATGCGCACACCTGTGCAGAGGTCAGAGAACAACTGGCTGGAACCGGTTCTCGCCTTTCCTTCCGGGTTCTGAAGGTGCAACTCAGGTCATCAGGCTTGGGGCCAGTGTTCTTACCTGCTGTACCATCCCCCCAGGCTACACCTGTCTTGAGATGGGGTTCTCTCTCTTTATTATTATTATTATTATTATTATTATTATTATTATTATTATTAAGAGATTTTTCTATTCATTTTACATACCAACCACAGATTCCCCTGTCCTCCCTTCTCCCACCCACCCCCAGCCTTCCTCCCCAACCCACCCCCCATTCCTACCTCCTCCAAGGCAAGGTCTCCCATGGGGAGTCAGCAGAGCCTGGTACATTCAGTTGAGGCAGGTCCAAGCCCCTCCTCCCTGCACCAAGGCTGTGCAAAGTGTCCCACCATAGGCACTAGGCTCCAAAAAGCCGGCTCATGCACTAGGGACGGGATCCCACGCCTGGGGATCCCCTAAACAGTTCAAGCTAAACAACTGTCTCACCTATCCAGAGGGCCCAGTCCAGTACCCTGGGGCCTCCTCAGCTACAGGTTCACAGTTCATGTACTTCCACTAGTTTGGCTAGTTGTCTCTGAACTTTTTCCCATCATGGCCTCGATGTCCCTTGCTCATAGAATCCCTCCTCTCTCTCATCGATTGGACTCCTGGAGCTTGGCCTGGGACCCAGCCTTGGATCTCTGCATCTGCTTCCATCAGTCACTGGATGAGGGCTCTATGATGACAGTTAGGGTATTCAGCCATCTGATCCCCAGAGTAGGTCAGCTCAGGCACCCTCTCGACTATTGCCAGTAGTCTATGGTGGGGTCATCCTTGTGGATTTCTGGAAACTTCTCTAGCACCCTATTTCTCCCTATTCCCATGATGTCTTCATTTATCATGGAATCTCTTTCCTTGCTCTCCCACTCTGTCTCTGTTCCAGCTCAAACCTCCCGTCCCCCGAAGTTCTCATCCCGAGATGGGGGTCTCTCTTTAACCCGGGCTGGTCTCAGGCTCAGAGATCTTCCTGCCTCGGTGTCCCCAGTGCTGGGTTTGTAGGTGCGTGACACTTGCCTAGCTCTGCATCTGTCCTAAGCAACAGTCTTGTTAATTAATGTCGTAGCTTCAGAATTATTTTAACTCAGAACATACTGTGTCCTGATGTCTAAAGGGCGGAATGGACACGTGGGTGAGGACTTGTGGACGACAGCCATAGTCCCGCTCCCCACCCGCTCTGCTCTGGTGGTCCTGTGCTTAGCATTGTCAGTAGGGTGGGCTAATGGAAGTTCTAGAATAGGGAGGGCCTCAGAGCCCCGCTGCAGCTCGGGCCGGCCCCCTGTGACCAGAACTTGCCACGACAGGTGTGTAGTGCTGTCTGTGAAAACAGACAGGCACGGTCTGTTTGTGATTATCCATCTCTGCTGGCCAGGCTAGGCAACTGACCGACTCGCTCCTTTGCTGAGGGTCCTACCAAGCTAAAATCGAGGAGCCGACCGTCGTTCTTTTCCGGAAGGGTGGCTGGCAAGGTTGGGAAGGAGTCAGCTCCTTGTAGATAGATGGAGGATGGATTCCTCCCCTCCTCTGGCTGCTAGGCAGGGACCACTTTCAGTTCCCAGAAACTCCCCCCCTCCCTCCCTCCATTTTCTTCTCTCTTGGTTTTTTGGTTTTTGTTTTTAGACAGGTTCTCACATGCCATAGGCTGGCCTCAAACCTTGAGATTTTGATCCTCCTGCCTCCACCTCCATTGTTGTTGGGATTGAAGCCACGTTTTTTTGTTTGTTTGCTTGTTTGTTTGTTTGTTTGTTTGTTTTAATCTTAGGCAAGCACTCCGCTGATGAAGGTACATGCCCAGGTCTTTCTCTCCCTTTTTACTTTTGGGGCAGGGTCTCCTGTAGCCCAGACTGGCTTTGAACTCATTATGTGGCTGAGGATGACCTTGAACTCCTGATTCTCCTAACCTCACTTCCTGTGTGCTGGTGAGTACGTCCACCACTCTTGCTTCCTATGTGTCAACCACCAGCCGCAGCCCAAGCACAGGAGTGCCGTGTCATTTACAGGGTCTGCCCACAAATAAAGCCAGGGTCACCGGAGTCATCCTAGAACACTACTAAAGTGATCCAGCTTTGAATCCAGCACCAAAGTAGTTACCTAGTTTTAGTTTTTCTGACACGTTGCCACAGATTTGGTAGTTTCAAACAACAGCAGTGTTATTCTCTCAAAATTCCAGGGGCCAGAAGTCTGAAATCAAGTGTGGGTGAGACTCTACACCAACAGTTCTTGGAAGAATCCTTCTTTCCTTTTCTAGCTTTGGCGGGGTCAGGGCCAGGAGGCTGGTAGGTGGTGATGGCGGGTTGGGGTTGGGGGCCTTTGGTACTTCCAAGCTTGTGGCTGTATTACCCCAGCCTCTGTTTCGGCCCTCATACAACCTCTCCAAATTCTGCACGTGTTTGTCTGCCCCCATCTTCTCTCCTTTCTCTGATAAAGACAAGAGTCACTGGATTTAGGACCCATCCAGATACCACACTGGTTCCCTCTTGAGATCTTCACCTGACTTAAGCAACACAGGCCCCATTTCCTACTCAGATCCCATTCTGAGGTTTCAGATAGAGGTGATTTGGGGGTACCATGCAAGGAGACAGCCTTTGTAAAATCTGGCTCATGAAACTATGAACAAGAGGAGGGCGGAGGGTACTTCTGTTCAGCCCTGAGGCAGAGTGCCAGCCTGGATGCTCTGGCTCAGAGCCCAACCCTAGGCCCCCGGACTCCCTGGTGCGGCAGCAGAGAGTCCCTCGGGTCTGAAGGCATGGCATTCTGGACCAGATGCTCTGCAGTACCAATGGCTACAAAGGACACCGAGTGTGAGTGTCCCTGTAGGAAGTGCAGGGCTGGGCTGAGGGACCTCTTGGGTGCTCTAGCTCTGAGCTGTACCTCCAAGCCTTCTTCATTTCTCTGGCCCACTTCATTCTGTCTCTAATTAACAGTTATGGGGTGGTTTCTGGATAGCAGGTATTATATTTAATATTCCCTACCTCACTTTTCTCAGCTATCCTGAGGGAGGGCCTGTTACAACCTTTGCTTTTCTCTACTAGGTAACTAAGTCCTGTTGGCTTGAGTCTTGACTTAGATCTTTGAAGCTGATAATGGAGAGTTAGGATTCAGGGAGAGGTCTGTGTGGCTCAGAGCACTCTTAGGTCTTTTTATTTAGCATTATTTTATATATGTATGCACGAGGAGGGGGGCACATTTGCCATGGCACGTATGTGGAGATCAGAGATCATTTACCATTTGCCCGTTTGTGTGGGCAACAGGGATTGAACCCCGGTCGCCAGCTTTGTGTCCCAGCACTGTTACCCACTGAGCCATCTTGCTGGGCCGCCTAACTCGTAACCTTTGTATATATGTTATTACAGGTATGGCCTTTATTTTAACATCCTTGCTGTTGTAGTCTTAGATTGCTGTCTGTGGCGGGTTGTGATTGGTCTGTTTGGGGTGGAACTGTGGGGGGCGGTGGATTCAGTCTAGGGCCTTAATAAGCAAGCAAGATCCTATCTCATATCTCAAACTAAAAATTAAAAAAAAAAAAAAAGACTGTGGCGGTGCATGCCTTTAATCCCATAGGCAGGTGGATCTCCGTTGAGTTTGAGGCCAATTGGCTTACATAGAGAGTTCCAGGACGGACATAGAACAGAGTCCTTGTCTCAAGAAAAGGGAAAAAAAAAAAAATTGAGGGGCTGACGAGATGGCTTAGTGGGTAAATTGCACCCGACATCAAACCTGGTGATTTAAGTTTGGTCCCAAAGACCCTGATTCTCGGATGCTGAACCCCACATTGAACTTCAGAAAGGAGGTAAATTGTGCTTTAGGAATATTGGGGTAACTAGCTATTTATTAAGGAAAAAAAAATTAGATTCTCTTAGGCCAAACTAAATTCTGGGTGAATTCGAGATTGAAGTTTTTAAATGCAAGAAATTCATTTTGACTGTAATTACATAGTAGGAAGCTGTTGTTGTTGTTTGTTTGTTTGTTTGTTTCTTTTCTTGAGTCAGTTTCTCTGTAGCCCTGGTTGGCCGGAAACTTGCTGTGCAGACTAGGGTAGCCTTGACTTGGTGATGATCTCCCCAGTTTCCGCTCCCAAGTGCTGAGGCCGCAGGTGTGTCCCACCATGCCTGGCTGGGGGAAAGTTTCTCTAATCATGCTAGTAAAAGCAGACACTTGAAGAGAAATTGTGTTTTGACCTCTGATAATTGTGTCTGTCACCAGGAGCTGGAGAGATGGCTCAGTAGTTAAAAGCACTGGCTGCTCTCGCAGAGGACCTGGGTTTGATTCCCAGCACTCCCATGGTAGCTCAGAACTGCTTGCAACCTCAGTTCCGGCGGATACAGTACCCCCCATGGGCTGCTGCGTGCACATGGTACACATGAACACATACAAGCACACACACGCGTATACATGAAAATAAATACATAAAGAAGATAGAATATTATGTTGCCAATTCCAGTTGAGCAAAATTAAAAAAGAAATAGGAAAACATTTGAACATGTGACAAAGTTTAATATACAATGAAATCTTTTTTCTTTTTTTTTCTTTTCTGGAATAAGGGGCACAGATTCTTTAAACACCAAGGTGGGGTGTGTGTGTGTGTGTGTGTGTGTGTGTGTGTGTGTGTGATATGTGCTTGTAGGAGGGCCAGATACCATTCAGCTAGAGTTATAGATAGTTGTGAGCCGCTCAACACGGGTGCTGGAAATCGAACATCAATCCTCTGGGAAAGCAGGAAAAAAGCTAACCTGAGCTGTTCTCTGGCCTCAGCAATGCACTCTTAAATAAAGCACCAAGAAAGAGATGCTTGTATTTCAGCAAAAATGAGGCAAGGGGAGAGTAGGCAATGGGCAAACAAAAACATAACTGTTTGCAAACCTAAGAGTGTTTGGTCATACGGAGAGTCAAAAAAATAAAATAAAACGCAAGGCCAGTGAATGGGTAGAGATGCTTGTTCCAGATGTGGTAACTAACCCAAGCTAGATCCCAGGAAGCCACAGGGTGGAAGGAGAGGACAAACTCCCATGTGCACTGTGGCACTTAAGTCCACACACAGATAGACATAAAAATAAAGAAACGTGCTAAGATGCAGAAGGATGCACGTACGGCTCCGTGATAGTGTGGTTGCCTAGCATTTGTGAAGGACACATGCCTGTCATCCTTGGAGGTGGAGGCAGGAGGCTACCTGGTCTCTGTGAGACTCTTGAGTAAGTGGTACTTAACCCCTTATCCAGTATTTGTTTCCGGGGCTGATGGCACAGGCATGTAATGCCAGTCACTTTCGGGGCAGAGGCAGGGTGGTCTTACATTTGCGGTCAGGCTGGGCAACTTAATGAGACAGTATCTTAAAAAATAAAAAGAGGGCTAGGAACATAATGTAGTGGTTAGTGCCTGCCTGGCGTATGCACAAACCATAGGTTCAGTCCTTGTTACTGAACTAAAATAAATATTTGTTGACTGCGAACTTGTTCCTGGATCTCACTCTCCACCCACTCTGGTAAGACCCTTTTTAATCTCTATGGTTTGTGCACGTGTCTTGCTGGGGTGCGGCAGGAGGGGCTGCCAGTTCTCCACCAGGGATAGAGGCCTGTTAGGGAGGGTGGCTGACCTAGCCAGCTGTGTGTGTGTGTGTGTGTGTGTGTGTGTGTGTGTGTGTGTGTGTG
>CABHPP010107155.1:0-12103 GCA_902168425.1 Peromyscus attwateri
TCTAACTATGTAGCTCTGACTGGTCTGAAACAGACTACATACACCAGACTGGCCTTGAACTCACAGAGCTCTGACTACCTCTGCCTCGAAAGTGCTGTAATCAAAGGTATGTATGACCATGCCTGGTCAGGTCTCCAAGTCTTAATCTTCCTGCCTTGGCACCTCAGGTGCTGGAATTACAGATATATGCCAACATTTGAACCAAAAAAGATTTTTGTTTTGTTTTGTTTTTAGACAGGGTTTCTCTGTATAGCCCTGGCTGTCCTGGAACCCACTGTATAGAACAAACTGGGCTCATTTTGGAGATCTGCTGTCTGCATCCCAGGTGCTGGGATTAAAGGTGTGTGCCACCACCACTTGGCCCCCTTTCTCCATTGGTAGTACTAAGTGTTGAACATACGGCCTCACACAGGCTATCCAAACATTCTACCACAGACATATTCTTATACGCCCCCTTGCCAATATTTTTACATGCTTCAGAGTGACTGATAGAAAAACATCACCTCAGCTGGGCAGTGGTGGCGCACACCTTTAATCCCAGCACTTGGGAGGCAGAGCCAGGCGTATCTCTGTGAGTTCGAGGCTAGCCTGGTCTACAGAGTGAGTTCCAGGACAGCCCTACATAGAGAAACCCTGTCTGGGAAAAAACAAAGAAAGAAAAGCATCACCTCCACATTTATCCAGGTTTACCTCCAGTTATTTTTTTCTCTACAAATGTGCATAAACCAATGACAGAACAATAATAATGTGTTTCCTTCACAGATCATGGAAAACACCCAGGTTATTAACTGGGATGCTGAAGAAGAGGAGGAGACAGAAATATCCAGTGGGTCCTTGGGATATAGCTTGGAGCCTATAGGGCGGCTACGTCTCTTCAGTAGTACTCATGGACCAGAAAGAGGTCAGAGGACATTGGGAGCTGAAGTATGAATATGGGTCTTTTCTTTTCCTTAGGGGTAGTTGGAATGTCGGTAGACCCTTGTATATGTTTCAAAGGGGATATGAATAATTGTTCTGCTAGGAATGCCAAAGAGGCCGTCTGAGTTGATTGGTCCAGGCCAGTGCCCTATATTTTCTAGGAGTGATTTTCTTTTGTTAGGAGAAAATGAAGAGCTACAAATAAAAATGCAATGTGGGAGCCAGGCGGTAGTGGTGGCGCACGCCTCTAATCCCAGCACTCAGGAGGAAGAGGCAGGCGGATCTCTGTGAGTTCGAAGCCAGCCTGGTCTACAGAGTGAGTTCCAGAACATGCTCCAAAAGCTACACAGAGAAACCCTGTCTCAAAAAACTAAAAAAAAATAAAAAAAAAAAAAAAAAAAAAGAGTAAAAAACAATTCTTTTTTGTTTTTCAAGATAGGATTTTTCTGTGTGGCCCAGGCTGTCCTAGGACTCCAAGAAATCCACCTGCTTCTGCCTCATCCTGAGTGTTGGGATTAAAGGCTTGCACCATCAACGCCAGGCATAACTTTTTTTTTTCCTGTTTGTTTTTGTTTGATTTTTGAGACAGGGTTTCTCTGTGTAGCCCTAGCTGTCTTGGAACTCTCTCTGTAGACCAGGCTGGCCTCAAACTCACAGAGATCTGCCTGGCTCTGCCTCCTGAGTGCTGGGATTAAAGGCGTGTGCACCCAGCCAGGCATATAATTTTTTTTTTTTTTTTTCAAGACAGGGTTTCTCTGTGTAGTTTTGGTACCTGTCCTGGATCTCACTCTGTAGACCAGGCTGGCCTCAAACTCACAGAGATCCACCTGGCTCTGCGAGTGCTGGGGTTAAAGGCGTGCACCACTGCCACCCGGCCAGGCATAAAATTTTTTAAAGAATTGAGGGTTGGGGATTTAGCTCAGTGGTAGAGCGCTTGCCTAGCAAGTGCAAGGCCCTGGGTTCGATCCTCAGCTCCAAAAAACAACAACAACAAAAAAGAAATCTTTGGCCGGGTGGTGGTGGCGCACGCCTCTAATCCCAGCACTCAGGAGGCAGAGGCCAGCCTGGTCTACAGAGTGAGTTCCAGGAAAGGTGCAAAGCTACACAGAGAAACCCTGTCTCAAAAAACCAAAAAAAAAAAAAAAAAAAAAAAAAAAAAAAAAAAAAAAAAAAAAATTAAAATACACTGTGGCCTAGGAATGGGTGCTGGTGACTGTGGAAGGACAGTAGATATGTAATACAACTGAACAGTATACTTATAATGATTGAGGTGGTTAGATTTGTAGTGTGTGTATTTTTTGTTTTTAATTTTTCCTTCAAGACAGGGTCTCTCTATATAGCCCTTGCTGTCCTGGAACTTACCATGCAGACCGGCCTCATACTCAGAGATCCACTTGCCTCTGCCTCTCAAATGCTAGAATTAAAGGCATGTGCCACTACATCCAGCCTGTATTGTGTATTTTACTACAGCAGAAAACACCCATGGGGCACGGTGGTGCATGTCTGTGATCCTTGTACGCAGGAGGTGAATCTAGAGTTTGAGGATAACCTAGGCCACATAGCAAATTTGAAAACAATCTGGGCTACATAGTGAGACCCTGGATCAAAAACAAAACAAGGGCTGTAGCTCAGGGGAAGAGTGCATGAATCTGTTTTCAAGTTTGAGAATTGGAAAAACAATAATAATGTGAATAAATAGAGTATTTTGCAGGTGAATAAATGCTCTTCTATGCTGGCATGCTGGTTGTTTTTTAATGCCTATAAGAACTTTGAGTGAATAGTAGGGTACCATCTTCAGGCCAAGACTCTGACCTTACTCCTCAATATTTCTTCTCTATCCTTAGATTTCCCACTCTACCTTGGCAAGAATGTAATTGGCCGAAGCCCTGACTGCTCTGTGGCCCTGCCTTTTCCGTCCATCTCTAAACAGCATGCCGTGATTGAAATCTCAGCTTGCAACAAAGCCCCTATCCTCCAGGATTGTGGGAGCCTCAATGGCACTCAACTCGTAAAGCCCCCTAAGGTCCTGACCCCTGGAGTAAGCCATCGTCTGAGGGACCGGGAATTAATTCTGTTTGCAGACTTTCCCTGCCAATACCATCGCTTGGATGTCCCTCCACCTTTGGTCTCTCTGGGACTTCTAACTATAGAGAAGACTCCCAGAATACAGGGAGGATCCCAAACCTCTAGAGTTTTGTTGGCTGAGGATTCAGAGGAGGAAATGGGTAAGTTTGTGCCTTGGGTGTATGTGTAAAGAGACAGGGATGAGGATGTAAACTGTTGATTTAACTCCTTCCTGTTCTTGCCAGATTTTCCTTCTGGAAGGTGTGTGGCAAATGGATCAAGGAATACAACGTCCCCCTCAGCAACAGTAGTTCCAGAAAGGTGAGTACCAAAGTACCAGGTACCTGAATTGTTCCTTTTGTTTTTTTCGGAGTCTCTGTAGCCCAAACTGGTTCTTAGACTCATGGCAATCCTCTGGGTGCAGTCTCTGAGTATTGGGCTTACAGGGTTGAGCCACCTTACCCGGTTTTAGACACCTGCACCTTTGAATACGGAGGTAGAGTGTCAGTCTTGAAGACATGAGATGATTATCTTGAAAGATGGAACTGAGAGCCTTGGCATAATCATTTCCTGAGCTGAATTAAATGACAATGAGCACTGGTGTACTCAGTGGAGATGGGAAAGAGCCGCCACTAGTGCCTGCTCTCAAGGCGCTCCTGGCTGAGTGGGGGTGGCCCTCTCCAGGAAGTACGTTCTTTGGAATTTCTGTTTTTGCAGTGATGAGGAGGGGTCTTCCCCAGCCCCGAGTGTCTCCGGGCCGGCTGTGCCCTTGGACTTGGGCAGTGACACAGATGAAGAACAAGGTCAGCAACCGGCAGTGGGGGGGTCCTCTTCCGCTGCCAGGAATGGCATCCAGCTGGTACAGGCTCAGCCTGCTGAGCAGAAGTTCAAGGACCCAAAAGTCAGGAGTGGAGCAGGCAGTGGAGCGGCTCTGGCTGGGCCGGTTGTGGAGAAGAGCCTCACTCCTGGGGAGGACAGTGATACAGAAGTGGACGAAGAACACCAGCCTTCTGTGGACAGTGATACAGATATGAAGGAAGAGAGGATCCCTGTGACCCCACCTGTAGTTCCTGGGAAGAAGAAGAAGAAGAAGCAAGTCCTGCTTGGAGTTGGTACAAAGGATCCTGGATCACCTGGAGCGGCACATCTGCAGGACAGCCCAGCTGGTAGTGACACAGATGTGGAGGAGGGCAAGATGCCACTGGCTGTCCCTCAAGAGAGAAACCACACATCCATGGTGATCAACAGTGATACAGATGAGGAGGATGAAGTCTCCGCAGCATTCACCTTGGCCCATCTGAAAGAGAGAGGAATTACTTTGTGGAGCAGAGACCCAGGCGTGGAAGAGGTCAAGTCCCAACCACAGGTCCTTGTAGAACGAAGCCAGAGTGCCTCTGGGAGAGACAGTGACACCGACGTGGAGGAGGAAAAGAGAGAGATAGTCCCTGACAGCCCCATGGACCTAGAAGAAGCTCTTATTGTCACACATTCAGAGAGCCAGCCTCCCCATAGACCTGGTGATGTAGATGAGGATGTGGATATGAGTTCCCCTGGTGGCCATCTAGAGGGAAATCAGGCCTCCTCTGCCACAGTAGACAACAATGGTGCACAAGAGGAGGAGGAAATCCCTCCAGAGCCAGCTGTTACCCTGGGGGAGAAGCACCAGCTGCCTCCAGAGGAAGCCCAGCCTCCTGAGGAGGACTGGGAAACAGCTGTGGAGGAAGGCTTATCTTCAGCAGTGGCAGATGTAAGAAAGAGCCAGCAGCTAGTAGCAGAAGATACTGGGACAGAGTGGGCTGCAGCTGGTTCTGAGCAGGAGAGCACTCTGGAGGTGGGGGCCCAAAGCAGGCCACCTGCTTCACCGGTGGAGCAGGTGATGGTGTGTACAGGTACTCCAGGGGGTCCCACCCAGCCACAGAGAGAGGAAGCCCAGACCCCCACAGGAAGGGGAAAAGGAGCACAAATGGACAGGACCCAGAATGCCAAAGACTGTTGTGATGGTAAGTGCTGCCCTCTGCTCTGCCCTTGACCTTTGAAATAAACTGGCTATAAGGGTTAGGAGAGAGCTGTAGAAGTCTTGAGGATATTTTATTTGTCTCATCTCTTCCCACCAGAATCTGAAGATCTGTGTCTTCCAGCTACCCAGTGCTTTGTAGAAAGGGAGAGCCAGAGCTCAGAAGGTGAGGATATTGTGTTGTTTGGATTTTTTTTTTTTGTTTTGTTTTTTGAGACAGGGTTTCTCTGTGTAGCTTTGGTGCCTATTCTGGATCTTGCTCTGTAGACCAGGCTGGCCTCAAACTCACAGAGATCCGCCTGGCTCTGCCTCCCAAGTGCTGGGATTAAAGGCGTGCACCACTGCCGCCTGGCCCAGTGTTGTTTGGATTTGAGTACCAGTAAGAGCCAGGTGGTTAGATTGGTGGTCCTTGAAAGATGGTGTGGCCAAGATGGGGAATGGGACTCTGGCATTCTGGGAGGAACTATGCTCCAGCCATCTTTTCTTCTGCAGCTGTCCAGAGTCTGGAAGATGAGCCTACCCAGGTCTTCTCATGTATTCTTCCCCAAGAGCCTGGACCTTCCCATGCTAGTCTTCAGACTCCAGGTACGAGAAAGTCTCTGTAAGCCCCCAACTTTGCATCCTTTGTTTTCTTCCTCTACTTCCTTTCATATTCTGTCCTATTTTTAACCTATTTTTATATGTATGAGTGTTTTGCCTGCATATATTTATGTTCACCATGTGCATGCCTGGTGCCCACAGAGGTCAGGAGAGGATGTCTTACCCCTGGAACTGGAGATTATTATGAACTGTTGTGAGCCACCATGTGGGTTCTCAGAACTGAATCCAGGTCCTCTGCTAGAACAACCAGTGCTGTTAACTGCTGAGCCATCTCTCTAGCCCCTCATATTCTTTGTTGTTTGTCTGGGAACATGAGCTCATGTAGCTGAGAATGACCTTGAACTTCTGGTCCTCCAAGTGCTGGGATTATAGTTGTGTGCCACCATATCCACCTAGGGATGGACCAGGGCTTCATGAATGCTAGATGAGCTCTCTACCAACTGAGCTGTATCCTCAGCCCCACCTTTCATGTTCTTTTATTTTACTGATGTCCTCCATTTCATCAGGAAAAGAACTCTGTACCAGACACAATAACACACACTTGGGAGGCAAAAGTAGGAGCTCAGGACTGACCTGGACTATGTGAGACCTTGTCTCAAAAAAACCCGAGATGGGCCGGGTGGTGGCGCACATCTTTTTTTTTTTTTTTTTTTTTTTGACTTTATTTATTTATTTTTTAAATTACACTCATGATATTCATTAATTACACTCATGATATTAATCACATTTGTGGTATTCATAGATTACATTCACAGTATTCATTCAATTATATATATATAATATATATATATTAATTTTAAATGCTGAATGTCATTTATTTAAGGGGGGAGGAGGTCTTAAATACAGGCTTACAGCACAATGGGAGGACCCCGGAGGGCAGAAGTTCGCTACTGATGTTTTACAATCTTGCTTCTAATCTGTTAACGCCCATTATTCAGGGTACCAGGAAAGGAACTTCCCTTAAGCATTCAGGAGGGTGGAGCCTGGCAGGGAATTAGCATAGGGAGAATATCAAGGTCAAGGTCCGCAAGCAAGGCAACAGTTACCCAAAACGGGGGCCAGGGCCCTACAGGTCCCCCTTTTATTAAAAAATGAGCTTCTGACTTGGGTTGCGTGGGACGTCAGCAGGTCACTTTACCCGTCATGGAGACGCCTGGGTGGCGCACATCTTTAATCCCAGCACTTGGGAGGCAGAGCCAGGCGGATCTTTGTGAGTTCTAGGCCAGCCTGGTCTACAGAGAGAGTTCCAGGAAAGGCGCAAAGCTACACAGAGAAACCCTGTCTCGAAAAACCAAAAAACAAAACAAAAACAAAAAACCAAGATGGAGCTGGGCAGTGGTGGAGCATGCCTTTAATCCCTGCACTCGGGAGGCGGAGGCAGGCAGATCTCTGAGTTCCAGGCCAGCCTGGTCTACAGAGTGAGTTCCAGGACAGCCAGGGATACACAGAGAAACCCTATCTTGAAAAACAAAAAAAGATGGATGGAGAGATGGCTGAATGGTTAAGGGTGGCAACCGCTCTAGAGGGTTGTGGGGCGTTTACCTACCAACCCCACAGCTCCCCAGAGTTTTCTTGAGTGTGAGCAGCAGCAAATATTAGATAGAAGGATTTATTGCGGAGAATCTTGCAGAGATAAACAGATAGAAAATAAAGGATAGCCTTGAGAGGGCCTGGAACCTTTTCCAATGGGCCCCAACTGTCTCTGCCCCAGGGTTTTTATAGAGACGCCAAGGGGTGGAGCAAATGACCTCCTCCCCCAGCACAGCCAAGTGCAGACCATCCCAGACACCTACACTCAGGCCCGTGGTCCTAATCATCCTCTATGCGGACCTGCTGGGTAAAGCCATGAGGAACCGGAAAATGGGCTCCCACAGAGGGTCAGAGTTCAGTTCCAGCACCCATGTCAGACAGCTGACAAGTGCCTGTAAGTCCAGCTTCTGGAGATCTGACACCCTCTCTGATAGCCATGGGCACCCATATACACATTCATGTGAATAAAAATTTAAAAATCTTTTTTTTTTTTTTAATTTTTATTTAGTGTCAGGCCCCTTGGAACTAGAGTTACAGGCAGTTGTGAGCTGCCATGTGAGTGCTGGAAATTGAACCCAGGTCCTCTGGAAGAGCAGCCAATGCTCTTAACCACTGAGCCATCCCTCCAGCCCCTAAAAATACGTCTTAAGCCTTAAAAAGGTGGTGGCACACGCCTTTAATCCCAGCACTCAGGAGGCAGAGACAGGCTGATCTCTGTTAGTTGGAAGCCAGCCTGGTCTACAGAGGAGTTCCAGAACAGACAGGGCTACACAGAGAAACCCTGTCTTGAAAAACAAACAAACACCACCACCACTACCAACAACAACAAAAACCCTTAAAAGATAAGACAACAAATAAAAGCGTCTTTCTGGCCGTACCCTGACTGTAGTTCAGGAGATTGGGGATTGGCCCACAGGTTTTTTTTTTTCCCTCTGCATGCTGCAGGTTGAACTCAGGGCTTTATGCATGCCAGGCAAGTACTCTCCTTACCCACATACCCAGTCCTTATTTTTCAGATGAGGCTCCTGAGGGAGCCTGTGTGAGAGTGTCGTCTTCTACATAGCATTCAGTGTTATAACTGCCACCCTTATTCCCAGCTTGCCTTAGTAACCCATTTAGCCATTTGTGAGTCTGCCCTAGTTCTTAGCCTTATTGCCTTTTTTACCTGCATGCCTGTCTACTTTTTCTGATTCCCTTTAGGTCCTGGTGTCCTGGATGTGCCATGGGAAGTCTTGGCTACACAGCCGTTTTGTCTGAGAGAACCTGAGGCCTCTGAACCCCAGCTCATTGCCACCCACCTCGAAGCTCAGGGATCTAGTCCATCTCCAACTAGTGCACCAGCAGGACACCAGCATCTGGTTCACAAGGAGCTCTTGGGACTTGAAGGCAGAGAGATACAGACTGTGGAGAAAGCCATGGGTATACCAAAGGAAACAGCAGACAGGGTGACCTCTGAGAGAGAGCCGCTGGAAAGGACACCAAACAGTGGGAGAGAAGACGCGATGGAGGAAGAAGAGCTAACTCAGGGGAAAGAGGACAGAGAGCCAGAGAAGGTGTTAGCTAGAGACAGACAGGGACAAGAGTCTGACAAGGTGAAGGGTAGGGATCATGAAGGGAGTGGAGAGAGTTCGAAGGTAGAAACGGAGATGTCCAAAGACACACAGAAGAGAGAGAGAAAAGTAGGGAACCCTGAACCAGAGAGAGAGTGGGAGCCAGCTGGTTTAGAAGTGACCCTAGATAGAGGGTCAACAGAGGGAGGAAGCCATGATCAGACAGAGCAGATTGCTGATTTAACACCAAAGCCTGGATTTGACATGGGGGACCTTGAGGAACTTGCATCAGCCCTGGTAGTCTCTGGGAGCCAGGGAGATGGAGGAAAGGGAGACCCTGTGAGCCCCGGGAGGCAGCCGAGAGGTAAGTGAGAGCAGAGGGAGCCAGCGTGCTAAGGGTCCTCATGGCAATTAGTCCCTGAACTGTAGGCTGCACAGCACTCAGCCACTCCTGTTTTATTCTCTTGACTAGGACACTTGAGTTTCGAGATGACGTCTGCTGAAAAGGCTTCCAAGGTAAGCTGCTTTTTGTCCTGGCCCTCCTTCACTGGTTGCCCCCATCCCTGGCAGCCCTTTGCTCAGCCGGCCTCCACTCTATCCCTTTGTCTATACTTCCTGTTTTCTCACTGCGTACATTTGTGCATGTTTGTGAGGGTATGTGTTTGGGGGAGTTTCATGAGGAAGCCAAGTTGTTTTTCAGGAACCACCCAACTTTTTGGAAGGGTGAGGGTCAGGATCTCGAGCTGGCTTAGAATTTGCTAAAGTAGACTGGGCTGCTTGGCCAGCAAGCTCTGGGGACCATCCTGTCTCTACCTGCCTAGCACTGGGATTACAAGCATATGTCACCATGCCTGGCTTTTTTACATGGGTTCTGGAGATCAAATTCAGGTCCTAGTTGCTTGCCTTGCCTACTGAACTGTCTCCCTAGTCCCAGTTCCCAGTTTCCCTCTTCGTCACTCATTCCTGTGTCCTGCCACCCACTGGTCCCCAGTGGTGGTTCCCCTTATTGACTCTTGGTGCTTCTTCCTTCTTTGCCCAGCCATGTTTTAGTTACTGTGTACACCCCAGTGCAGAACACTGTACTGGAGTTATAAAGAGAGATTCCTTGTGGTATCCAAAAGACTGCTTCCTCTCCCAAGGAGTTCCTAGCCTAAAGAGAGGTCACAGAAAGAAACGTGCCAGTAAACATGGTCATAAATAGAATCAAAGCCAGACATAGTAATGGGCCTGTCATCCCAGCACTTGGCAGTAAAGGTGGGAGAGTAGTGGAGGACACTGTGACCGCATGAGCCCCTTCTTCAGAAACACTGAGAAAGATCAAGATCCATGCCCACCTCTTATCACTCGCCTCTCCTCCTCAGGGTGATCCAGAACCCCCAGCCCATTGTCTGCTTTCTCCGGTGCCTGAAGCTTCAGCTCCACCTCAAAGTCTCCTCACCTCTCAGAGCCAAAAGCAATCTACACCTCAGCCTCTGTTTTTGACGTCTTCCCCTTCTGAGATACAGCTTCCTGGGACTCTTCATACAAAGCCTAATGTCAGGCCACGGCGGTCTTCCAGGATGACTCCCTCCCCACATTCCTCTGCTGCCCCTAGACCAGCATCTCGAACCACTCGGGGCAGGGCAAATAGGTCCTCTACCAGGACCCCAGAACCGACTGTCCCTACAGACTCCGAACTTCAGTCTCCCACCTCCACAGAACAGTCTGTCATCCCCAAACCCACATCTCAGGTCACTCAGGGCAGCACAAATAGTTCCTTTGTTAATACACCTGAACCAGTTGTTCTCACAGGTCCCGAAATCCAGCCTCCCACCTCCACAGAACAGCCTGTTAACCCAAATTCCACACCTCGGGCTACTCGGAGCAGGCCAAGTAGGTCTTCCATCAAGACCCCAGAACCACTTATTCCCATTGGCCCTGAACTCCAGCCTCTCACCTCCACAGAACAACCTGTCATACCTAAACCCACATCTCCGGCCACTCGGGGCAGGCCACGTAAGTCTTCTGTCCCAGAACCAATTGTCCCCACTGTCTCTGAACTCCAGCCACCCACCTCCACAGAACAGCCTGTTAACCCTAAATCCACATCTCGGGGCAGACCACGTAAGTTTTCTATCAGGACCCCAGAACCAGTTGTCCCCACTGTCTCTGAACTCCAGCCATCTACCTCCACAGAACAGCCTATCACCCCTAACCTCACATCTCAGTCCTCTCGGGGCAGGTCAAGTAAGTCTATCAGGACCCCAGAACCAGTTGTCCCCACTGGCCCTGAACTCCAGCCACCCACCTCCACAGAACAACCTGTCATACCTAAACCCACATCTCCGGCCACTCGGGGCAGGCCACGTAAGTCTTCTGTCCCAGAACCAATTGTCCCCACTGTCTCTGAACTCCAGCCACCCACCTCCACAGAACAGCCTGTTAACCCTAAATCCACATCTCGGGGCAGACCACGTAAGTTTTCTATCAGGACCCCAGAACCAGTTGTCCCCACTGTCTCTGAACTCCAGCCATCTACCTCCACAGAACAGCCTATCACCCCTAACCTCACATCTCAGTCCTCTCGGGGCAGGTCAAGTAAGTCTATCAGGACCCCAGAACCAGTTGTCCCCACTGGCCCTGAACTCCAGCCACCCACCTCCACAGAACAGCCTGTCACCCCTGAGCCCTCATCTCAGGGCAGGACACACAGGTCTTCTGTCAGAACTCCTGAGGCAAGCATTCCCACAACCTCTGAACTCCAGTCGTTCACCTCTAGAGAACAGCCTGCTCACAAGCCCACAGCTCTGGGCACTCGGGGAAGGAGATGTAAGGCCTCCAATGAGGATTCTGAATCAGTTGGACCAGTAGCCCCTGATTTTGAGCCTCCCATCTCCAAAGACCATCTTGTTACCCCTGAGGTGACAGGTCAGAGCATAACACTAAAGTCTTCACCACTAAGTGCTCCCCCAGTTTCCACTACCCCTAAACTCCAGCCTCCTGTCCCCACAGCCCAGCCTGTTCCCCTGGAGCCTATTCCTCAAGCTAGTCACCGAAGGAGGCGGAAGGCTGCTGGGAAACAGGGTTCCCACACAGTTCCCATTGGCCATGAGCCTTACTCTGCACCCTCTGAACCTGAGTCCCAATCTTCAACCAGCCAAGGCTCAGGGGCATTAGAAACAGCTGAGTCGATTACAGTCACTCCTGAGCCCGCTGTTCCCCAGGTTCCAGAGACCCCCACTCACAGTCCCCTAATGCAAAATGAAGCAGCTGGGAGACCAGGGCTCCTTCCCAAGCCCCAGCCTGAGGCTTCTCGAGTCCGCAAGAAGCCTTCCACTACCACAGACTCACCAGTTCAAAAACGTCCCCGAAGACGAGTTCCCCAGAAGACCACAGAACCCAAGGAAGAAGATCTTACAGAAACTCAAGTGAAGGAAGAGGTAAGAGT